>JBBMOE010000026.1:3894670-3949009 GCA_037975065.1 Chaetodon trifasciatus | reverse complement strand
CCACCGTGCCGCCTATTATTATTATTATTATTATTATTATTATTATTATTATTATTATTATTATTGTTGTTATTATTATTATTATTATTATTATTATTTGGGAGTGGTTTTGTCCTCATGAGATAAAGAGGAAAGAGGGAAATTGGGGACAGCATCAACAAATATGCTGGATCAGGTACATTGCAATTATATGGAGTCTTAAACCACTCAGTGACCTGGGGCCTTCATCACAAAGTGAGATCAAGTTAGTCTGGCTCTCTTGGGGGTACCTGGCTTCACTGCAATTACAAATGGGCATTAATTACAAGCAACATCAGAACCAGGAGTGAAGTACTTAAAATGAAATGAGATGAAACAGGGATAGCTGCAGGGAAATTTGGTTATAGCGACATCAAAAAGTGAAGGTGAAACATAAACACTATAATCACATAACTAGAAGAGATAGGATAATAAGCTGTAGAAACACTAGGCATATTTTCCAAATACCAAAGGAAGGCTAAGGCTATAAGTAGGTGTGGGAATGTTGCATATCTTCAGTGGAGTGACTGTTTTGCTTTTTAGTCTAATGATGACCAAACTATCGTTGATGTGTGATACACATAAAAAAGTTAAAAGCAATGTAAAACCAAAGCAGAAAACAGGCTTAGTTTTTATTGCCCATATGAATCAAGTACATAAAGTCACATCATGTTATTCTAAGCTGCAGTGATGGAATGAGAGTGTAAAAGCATTGCAACTATCAGGAATCCTGTTGTTGTGCTATTTAAATGCAGCATTAATCATCATTGTGTATCTAGTGTCATGAACTCTCTTAGAAGCTGAGTGGACATGTGTAAAGTCTGGAACATCAAAATTAATGCATAAAAATATCTCTTGCTCCTAATGTTATTGTAAACTGTTTTCCTCCATGTCAGTGTTTTGTTGGAATAGTGTTTTTTTTTTGTTGTTGTTGTTGTTTTTTTTTGTTTTTGTTTTTTTGTTTTTTGAATTCAGTAGTCAGGCTGTTGGCAGGTTTTGATCTGATCCTCAGAAGTTAGCCTGGAGCAGGTTAGCCATGCATCATGGGCTTACATGCTAGCTTTATGATACCAGAAAACTTGATTTGTGTCCAAATATAGAGGGATAGTCCATTCATCTTGCTTTTAAGTACATGCCCTTGAAGAGTCCTACTATTGTATTTGTTTTTTTTTTTTTTTGTTTTTTTTTGTTCAATTTATTTAGCACATCAATGAGTAAAATATGAGGCGGCATGGTGGCGCAGCAGGTAGTGCGCGTGCCTCACAGCAAGAAGGTCACATGTTCTTCCCGTGCATGCGTGGGTTCTCTCCGGGCACTCCGGCTTCCTCCCACAAACATGCTCATTGGGTTAATTGGTGACTCTAAATTGTCCCTAGGTGTGAATGTGACAGTGAATGGTTGTATGTATGTTGCCCTGCAGTCGGCTGGCGACCGGCTCAGGGTGTACCCCGCCTCTTTCCCGTTGACAGCTGGGATAGGCTCCAGCCCCCCCCCCCCCCCCCAACCCCGAAAGGGAAATCGGGGGCATAGAAGATGAATGAATGAATGAGTAAAATATGGTATATCACTGTCAATTAGTTCTCCTTCACTTATGAATAGTATGTTTTGGGATTGTTTTTAAGCAAACAAGGAGGGATATGGATACCTCTCAGTTAATTCAATCCAACAATGCAGCCAACTGTGCAGGACCAAGCCAGATGCACCACTACCAGGATTCAAACCTTGGATGTCTTTTGTGGTGGACATGAACTTTCACCACCCTTGTACCAAAACACTGAGGACCTTTAATTCATTTTGATGTAGCTTGAGGAAATACACTGTATAGTTCAACCATCCCTGGCATTTGCAAAAGAAGTGCCTGACTTCATTACAATGCAGATGCTGGGGCCAAACTTGAATGGCTGAAAGGTTGTTAGAGCTTAAGAAATGTTTGTCAGCATGTGTTGGTAAGGAAGATCTATTCTTGTTTCATTATTTTTATCTCGCACATGAAAAACTGACTCCCATTCCAATGTGTCTCACCGGTTAAATTCTTGGCTGAGTGGACTGCTTAGTCACACAGAATGTGGACTCAGGCAGAACAGGCAATGACACAGTCTAACCAAAACTGAAATTTACTTACATTTCACTAACAAAGACCACACCACAGAGATGCAAATTTACAATCATTTTAATGTGTCTTGGGATGAATGAGAGCAGGGATGATGAAAGGAGGGATGGATGAATGAGGGTCGAGGGATGAAGGGATGAAGGGATGAGGGTCGAGGGGTTGAGGGGTGAAGGGATGAGGGTCAGGGGTGAGGGATGAAGGGATGAGGGTCAAGGGATGAGGGAAGGAGGGGTGAGATTAAAGAGGACAAAAGAGAGAGGGGAAGAAAGGAGGGAATGAAAGAACGGATGGTAGACTCTTAGATGAGTAGAGTGCGATGATTGATCGGTGTAGGCTGAAGGTTTGGTGATGAGAGGAAACCAGGGAAGGAAGAGACTCAGGGTGGGGCAGCTGTCTCTTCAGATGTTCTTGGGTTAAACCAGTTAAGCCCCAAAAGAACTTCCAGATGACAGCTGCGCTTGTGCATTTCTGATGTCTCTCAGTTTGTTGCAGATGTACGTGAGGTATGTAGGTGAGAGACCAATGACCGAGAATTTTTATAATGTAGTCGGGAATTCCCTGCTGGGGACGGGAGAGGTGGCGCCAATGCAAAATGAGTGACCTGAGAATGGTTTGGGTTGGATTCCGAATCTAAATAAGATTTGGTGGAAGTGATGGTGAAACCAGAAGTGTGTGGTTACATGGCCCGTTTCTGAGATGAACAAAGGATCTTGGACCGAGACTCAATGGGTTAGTCTTAAGCTTAAGTAATCGCAGATGGGTTCGTAAGGACTTAGTAATTAATTTAGTCATAAGAAGTGAATGGGCTGAGGCAGGCCGGACTGATTGGTCTTACTGTGTTTGAAGTGGAAGACAAGATAGTCAGTTGAGAGGATGGAAATGTCGGGGATGGCTGCATGCAGGATGGTTGGTAATCTAGAGTGGTGGCGGTGAATTCGGAACAACGGAAGGAAGGAAGCCAAAGAAAGCAAGTAAAAACATGAATTCCAGTACTTTGTCTATGAAAGGAGGCAGATAACCTGAGTGCCAGGTAACTATGCATCGGGTCAGAAGGTCGGAGGTGAGAGGCAAATGTTAGGGTTAGAGAGTGGTATAGTCTTGCGGAGACCTTTGATGGACATGCGGATGTGGGAGTGGGATAAGGTGGCAAGGTGCCCTTCCGTTGATAACTTAATGAGGAAATTTATACCACTGATATAAGCCTGTATAGTGGAAGATTGATCTTAAGGATTGATGTCGAGAGACGGGAAAGGAAGGCTGAAGGAGGCTTACAAGGCTTTAAAGCAGTTCCATCCAGTCGGATAAGAGGAGAGCATCCGGGGGGAGACACTATTGAGAATGGTGTCTTGCGAAGCAATCCGTAAGCTTTCTAGCTCTGGTCTTTGTTGAAGGTTGTGGCTCAAAACGATGGGACTGAAGTCAGAAAACAGTTGGAGGTTGGAGCCAATTGCCTGAATCTCTGGAAGGAGAAACGAAAGCGTGAGTCAGCGATTGAGTTTTTGTGGCCTGGGATGTGGAATGCACAGATGATGAACTGGTGTTGAGCTGAAACTGAGGTGATCTTCCTTTGTTTATGATGTTGACAACGGCACTGTTGTCAGAGTGGATAACGATTATCTTTTTTTGACCATTCATGCCCCCAGAGAATGGTTGCTATCACAGTGGGATACAATTCGCATATGGTGGAGGAAGGGGGGAGTGTTGCGAATTCTTGCATCCAGCAGAGCGATTCTGTGAGGGGATCGAATATTTTGGGGCTGCTTTTACATCCAAAGGTGAGGCACACTGAGAAGTAGTATGCACCCTTCCAGTGAATGCAGAAAAGGTGCCAGAAGTCAGAATGGATGGGAAGGACTTTGAAGGCATGGTGATGTCGGCTTTGGACAACAAGACTCCTTGGCCTGTGAGACGAATGAAGGAGATGGTGTGAACAATTGTGGAATAGTGCATGGAGAAGTCTGGGCTAGGGATTAGGCTGTTGATACTTGAGACGGATGAGCCATGGGGGGATGATAGGTCTATAATGAGTCTCTTTTTTCCTGATTAATTCCTGGTCCTACGCCGATCGGACTGATTCTGAATGAGGGGAAGGCTTAACTGGAAAAGGGGCCTATCATGGAGGCTTCTTTAACTTCTGAGGCGAGGAGTTTGCCTACTGTCTCTGGCACTGATATGGCTGAATGCAAGTTGTTGCATATGTATGAGGAATCTGGCACGATCTGCAAACCAATCTTTGTATTAGGTAATTGACGAACTGGCGGTCAGGGTGATTTTTTAGGGTGGCGGCTAAAGTGTGGATGTTAGTGGGAGTATTGAGGTACTTACACAGGCTATGCTTGGTAGGGTTGGGGGACAAGTGGGTCTGGAATGGGCTCTGCTGCAGAAGGTGCAGGTGCGAAGGAATCAGCAGCTTGAGGCACTGCAACCTAGGCCATTAAAGTTGTTGCAGACCATTCTTCCACTTTGGAAGAGGACTGGCCTTCCTCTCCTGTCTACGCCTCTGGGGAGAGGACTGAGGGCTGAGTAGGAGCTGGCTTAGGGGTGATGGTAGGTGGGGGCGCCATGGGTGGCAGACTGGGGAAAGCGGTTAGCATTCGTTTATTTGAGGTTGCGGAGTGAGGTGGGGGGGTCGTGAGGGTGCATGCTGTGGCTGGGTGGGAAGGTGCACCGCAATGGCAATTCAGGGAGGGACGAGTGGCGAAAACACGGCAATAATATTCCCCAGTAAGTTCCTTGGTTGAATTGTTGCAGGCAACTGGTGGCTTGGGATGCGAAAAGTGCATGATACGTGTAAAAACCGTTACCACTGAATCACAAGGCGAGATCTAAGATTAGGGACAAGTAGTCATCCAGCTCTGATCTACGGTCGGGGAAGGCAGAACAGATTGTGTCATGGTATAAGGAAAAAGAGAATGTGAATTTGGCTGCTGTGAGTTCCTTGGAACGAGTTGGGGTTGGGTGTTTGAGGTGGAGGAGGCCTAGAATGATTTGTATTTCTCTCGGGATATGCGGATTGCATGTGGAAGGATGGATCAGTAAAGCCAGACTGACGTAGTTACTGATTGTTACGCCCCAAACTAGGGGAGCAGGGACGTAACAGAAAGAGTGAAAAAAAGCAAACTTTGTTTCCAAATCAAAAATCACTCTAAACAAAACCAGGTACAAAAGCAAACCACAAATTTATTGTTTTAACAAAAAGAGGCCTGGTGTACAGGTAAAAAGGACCACAGCCAAAACAAAACAAAATAGTGGTAAATATATACAGTGTTATCCATTACAAACAAATACGTGGAGACGATCAACCAGCACCACCAAAAACCACACTACTTATTCTAACACTACCACAAAATATACAGAAGATCTGGGGACAAAGTTCTTAAGTTAAACACCAGAAAACACACGACCCACTGCTGTCAAGCCGAGTCCCCCGGTGAATGAAAAATCACTGATTTAAGACACGCTGAATGCGGCCACAGGGACCAATGGGACAGCGACACCACTTGTTGTATGGAGGAGGGCAGGACCAGTACAGCTGCTACAAAAAGAGAAGAGTGCACACTCACACACAGAAACATGGACCAGACAAAAGGACACCACAGGACCACACAGGAACAGTCAAACAGAGCAGAAGCAATCTGGCCAGGACCGTAACACCGGTGAGGATCTGTTGCCTGAGTGTGGGTGACACGGGTGATGGTCGGGCTGCTGTGGCTGGGCGTACTGGAGGTAGAGCGGTGGCTAGGGGGAAACTGAGTGAGTTACTTTGTCGTGCGTGCGATGTGTCATGACATCATCGGTGCTGGTTTCGCCGCACGTGGGAACCCGGAAGCGCTTTGGACACTCAGCAAGGAGGAGATGTTGTTTGCGGAGATTCACTGAGCAGTTTGAGAAGCTTTGTTTTCCTGTCGGAGATGTGGTGGGCGACTGTCTATTAGGATCTGTTTAATGCTGGGGAGCGGTCAGTGTTGCCGTGGTGCGTGTGTATGGCGGAGGCTTCACCTGTCGCTCGAGTGCCTGGACCTCGAGCAGGTGGGAGAGAGACATCTGTCGGGGACAGTGTTTTTTGAACGGTGGAGACGAGATCTTCCCATGGAGCTTGTGGCGGGCGATGGGCCGACTACGTGGGAATTGTCAGGTGTTGAGGGCTGCAATCGTTAGGTGAAGTGAACTTCTGAGCGCATCCTGATTTGCTGGTGGCATTGGCTTTGCAGAGATGGACATGATTCAGGGATTTCAGGAGTTGGTTAGTCGTCAAATAAGTCGCTGTCTGAAGGGTTAAGGAAGAGTTCCTGGTCCATGAGTTGAGGTAAAGATTTTAGGCTCGCGTTTAGTGTGTGTCATACGAGACGGTGCAGAAAATGAGTCGAAGGGGAGATGGATGAATCAGGAGTGCTTAAATAACCTGGTGCGTAATTAGGGTGTGCTTGAGGCGTGGTCTTGTTCCTGAACTTAGTTATTAAACTACATGTTGTGGCCAAGAGTGGGCATGTAACCATAAACTGTTGGTGCTAGCATGGTTAACATGCTAGTAACAGCAATCCAAACAATATGTACTGCCCTGTGGGAAACCAAGGAGGTGGGTCCATTTGCCAGTGAAAGTGAAAGTGTTTTCCACATGAATGGGCAGTGAATTTCTGTCTGACTGCCTTAAAGGTTCTCTGTAAAGTTTTTGACCAGATGATACAAAATTATATGAATGATTTTGCAATATTCCAGTGGTAAACGGTGGGATATAGAGCAATGCAACAGCAAAGATAGGGAAGAAGAAGACTGCAAGTAAACAGTGCTCACTATAAAATATTTCAAGAAATCAGCCTGTGTTATGAGGAAGTAAGCATTCAACTCTTTTGTTCGGGCTAGGAGTTTTTTTTGGTGAGTAACAATGAATATAAACATAACTTTGGTGTTCAAAGTCCAGAGGGCGAAACAACCAGGTGGGCAAACAGTCAAGATGGGAGGTAGGATAACAGCACAAGAGGCTGAAGGGCTAAGATGGCAGCTAATATAATGTTGTCATGTGTAGTCTGCAGTGTGCACATACAGTAACTGGTATTTGAAGGTTAGAGTGTTCATACACAATGAACAGAGAACAGGGAATCAATACAGGACTAACTGCTTAGCTTGGAATACAATGAGGGAACATAGTTCCACAACTTAAAGATAAAGAACATTTTTACACAATCTACAGTTTATTTTATTTTTATTTTATGTTTTTGAAACCTAAGCTAATTAAAGAAATATTGCATTCTGGTTGGCATTTCCTCAATCATCTGATAGAACTTTCCTCATGAAATGGAACACAGGTATGCAAACTGCTGCCACCCTCCACAGTGGAGAAGGTTGCCATGCCGCTCCGAACAGTCTGCTGTTGTTGCAGAGAGATGAGCTATCAGATTTGTTGAATTAGCTTCACTATGGACAGATCCGGCTTTCTTCATATCCAGAGTGAACAGGCTGACTGCCAGATCTCATTAAGCTCATAGATATTCAGACGGACAGGCTGGGAGAAGCATCAGATCCTCTCAGATTTAATTTGTTTGGTTCAATCACGGCAGGCTGATCACTTGTAGACATAGGATGAAACACGAGACAGACGCTTCATTCACTTGTGTTGACAGTAACTCATTTCTAACTCAGACAATATGGGTCTCTGTTTGCACGCCATTGCAATCAAATCTAATAAATGAAGGGATAGATGATAATAGGTCTCAGTGAGCCTGCATTTACATATGTTAAGTACAACAAAAGCATCATCCAAGGTCTTAAACCTGTATTTACATCTGTTAACAGCTGAATTAGCATCAGTAATGTCTTTTACC
This sequence comes from Chaetodon trifasciatus, assembly GCA_037975065.1. Lineage (NCBI taxonomy): Eukaryota > Metazoa > Chordata > Actinopteri > Chaetodontiformes > Chaetodontidae > Chaetodon > Chaetodon trifasciatus. The sequence continues at coordinate 3,941,062 of JBBMOE010000026.1, read as the reverse complement.
TGCTGTTGTAAACCCAAAATAGGATCAATGATGGTGGATGCGTTGGGACTGATTTTTCAGATTTAAAGTACCTCAAACATGCTGAACAGATGTTATTTGTAATCCAAACGTGTTTGATCATTAAACTTGTAAACAGTGCTCCGATCAAGTCCATCGTGTGTTTTTCTGCACAAGAAGCTCTTTGAGAAGAAGCCGGGCCTTGAAGAAGAGAGAGACAGTGTGCTGATTATAATTGCCTTACCTGAGGGTAGCATCCAGTGGACCGACTCGAGCGACGCAGAAACTCAGCAAATGCCAATTAAATTCAACACAGACGATGAACAAAGCTTTTGCTGTGTGTGTTGTCAGGAACAGAACAAAAGAGTGATTAAAACTTCTTGTTAAGGGGAAAAGTGTGACTCATCTGCCTCAAAGCAGAGCAAATTTTGGATATGTAATAAGTGGCTAGGGAGTTTCAGCTAATAATTTCATTGTTTTCATCTGTCTTAAAAGTATAACCCAAAATGAATTTCCTGTAATGTAGTTCAGCACAAATGTTTGTGACTTCTCAAGTGGCAGCAGGCCCAGAAATGGATCTTCAAAACAAAGACAGCCTTTATGTCAGTGTAGGCCAGGTTTACACAACCTTTCAAATCAGACTTTTTGAGCACACATGGCACAGAGCAGATTTGTATCACAACTCTGAAAGAGGAAACGCATGCGGAGCCTGACATTTTCAGATGTGTCTTCAGCCACGTTAAAGGGGAACTGCACAGAATTTGCACATAAAGGTCAGTTTACCTGTCATGGAGAGTACTGAACAGCCTGTAAAAACAACTGTTCAATGTCAAGAAGAATGCAGATGCCAAGTTTTTTTACAGTCTTGGGAACTTGCTGTTGTATTTGAAGAGAAAAAAAAAACAAAAACACAGACAACACAACCTAGTTTACCAGCTGCCAACTGGTTAAACATAAGTCATGTCTCTGGAGTCTGTCAGGAGGAGGAATCATTTTTGTATTTCCAGATCAGAGTTTCTCCAGAAGTTGCCAGTCTTGGCTGAACTCTGGCTGACACTACAAACCTGGATGATGGATCAGCTTTACCGAGTTATTTTCTTTCTAGCACTATTATTTGTGAGATGTGACTCTGCCTGGCACCCCACTTCATTTAGTGTTCATTAAAAATATGTATATGGTGGTGATATCACACTTGAAGCCCCATATTTAATGAAATTAGCACAAAGACAACACATCAAATCTTGAAACTGAGAAAGTTCATTGTTTTTTGAATATGATATCCTAATTAGAATTTGATGAACACTTTGTAAGCATATGGGAACTGAGGAGACTAATTCTTGTCATTTAGAAAGAGGAAAGTTTTCCCGTTCTTGCTTGATGTTTGATTTCAGCTCCTCAACAGTTCGGGGTCTCCTTTGTCATATTGTATGTTTCATAATGTGTCAAACATTTTCAATGTGTGACAATTTGGGACTGCAGGCAACCAATTTAGCACCCTTTTACTACGGAGCCATGCTGTTGGAATACATACAGAATGTGGTTTGGCATTATCTTGCTAAAATAAGCAAGACCTTGGCAGCACAGGTTGCTCCAAAATCTGCATATTTGGTTTCACCATTAATGGAGCCTTCACAAATGTGCAGGTCAGCCATGCCATGTGCACTAATGCCCCCCATTGGTCATCTTGTCAGATGTATCTTGCTTTGACCACAGCAGTTCATCTGGTAATGTCTGCCAGTCAGTCCACCACTTAAGTACAGACTTCATGTCATCATGTCATGACATGTGGCACTGATTTTCATCCCTGTCAGGATGATTTGTGGTAATTTTGGTCAGCCCTCAACTTTTCATCTGGTACCTTCATCATATCAAAACTTACATTTATCCAATATTTAGTTTATGACCAAATACCTACAAGACAAATGAACCTTGTGTTTGGGGCTGATTAGCAAATGTTAGCATTAGCATAGCAAACATCAACCATAAATTGGTAAACACTATACCAGCTTAACATCAGTATGTAAGCATACATTTAGCCCAAAGTATCATTGTGTCTAAGTACATACTTAATTTTAAAAAATCTTTGGCGATGTGTGATGATCAGCTACAGAAGATAACTGCATTTCAAAAGTTTTGACCCAAAAATATTAAGGGTGTGACCTTGGTATGTTCAGTAGTAGTTACGGTCCTGGGGACTCCTGAACAGCCTTGTGGGTAAATCTAGATGGTATCCGAATGGCAACAGTTGTGACAAAAACCTAATAAGCTACACACTCTGTTCAATGAACAACCCTATTATGAATCCTCACACTTCTAAACAAAAGGATATCCTGTAGATGTGTAGATATGGCTATGTACTCTCTAAAATTATGTAAATGGTCTTTCCCATTCACAGATTTTCAGCTTCCAACAACTCAGTGCTCTCCGCTATAGGTGCACTAACATTACGTAACTGTTCTATTTGTGAAACACTGCTAAAGTACACAGCAATTACCCAACTGTTGTACTGCTCGCGACAATGGCCCTGGGACAGCGGCAGCACAGCTAGATCAAACAGTTGTGCTAAATTAAAGAGCGGGTTATCAGACCAGGCAGGAGTGTTTGATGTGCAGAGATGAGATGCATTATTATGGTAAATAAGCTTCCCTTATCAAGCTATTCCTACAGGGCCCTCTGGCTGAGCAGCCCACAGTAGTGTGTGCCCTTGGTCAGACAAATACATGCATGTACACACACACACACACACACACACACACACACACACACACACACAGCAGAAGCAGCGGCAGCAGACTGCATAAATACATCCTTTACACTCCACTCCAAACAGCCGCCTGCTCCCCAAATGTCACTCAGACTCTGGCATAATTTGTTTCTAATCATTGGCAAAGAGTGCGAAAATGTCACCCTTTTCCAAGGAGGATGAATTTCGATTGATTTCCAATTAGCACTAAAACAAAGTGCAAGTGCTTTTTTGTGTGTCTGCATTTGTGAGAGAGTGCTTGTATTGGTGTGGTAGTTAAGATCAGAGGAAACATAACGCAGCATTGCAACCCCGAAGGCACATAAACAGACCCTGAAGTCCGTAGGCGGAGCACCACAAAGCACACTGCTCTGAATTTTTACAGCTCTTATCCTGCATTTATGGCACTGAAATACATAACTAAAGCCATCACATGCTGGAAAACAACAAAGCAGTAAGCACCACTGAATGATTCAAAATTCTAATTGGTGCTACAGGAAGCAACATGTGTAAACAAAATAAGAGAACAACTAAAATAAAGAAGAATATTTTCTTCAGCTAATGTTATTAAAGGCAGAGGGATGGGTTAGAATGAAGACTTCAAATCTTACAGCAGATGACACTTTACATTTCAGTTTCCTCATCTGAAAACGTATTGTCGATCCCATCTTTTGTAAAATGAGTATTTACAGAGAGGATACTACACTACATATTTTTGAGTGTATCAAAAAAACATTCTAAATAGAAATTGTAGAGATTTGCTGTTGCCAGGAGCAGTTCACTCATGCCATTTCCACTGAAGAAATTCACTGATTTCAGAGTTGTCATTTCTTTAAGTCTGCTTACAACAACCTGTACAGCTGTGTCAATCAAATCAAGACACAGCAGCAGCTGTTTCTAAACTGAGATCATCAGCAGATTTGCTCTGTATGTCTGCAATACATGAGCTACATTCGGGTTGGTTTCCTGCAGTGAGCACCCTTTTGTAGTCAGGGCCCCAAGGCTTTAGAATAGCTTACTTGAGGATCACAGGTGAGGTAGCTCTGTCCTAAAGAAAACACGAGCAAATGACGAAACATCTTTGACAGCATATTCTCATCATTTAGAAGAACAACACTGCAAACTGACAAAATGCAATGAAATACAGAAACTGTGCTAGTTGCACAGAACACAATTGGAAGCAACAGAATTTTCCAGGGGACACTAAAAAGTGATGTATGTAGCCTTCTGCTTATTGCTAACCTACCAGTTCAAATAATATTAGATCATATCAGAATAATGCTTAAACAAAAGTTAAGAACAACATTAGTTTATTCTCATTAAGTGAATTTAACTATCCTGTAAATCATCTCATCATTGTTTGCTTTTTATTTGTCCACTTTCATGCGGCATGGTTTTGTAAGTTGGGCCACATTGAGCTCTCAGGGTCATCATACATTCTGAAAGCGATTGAAAGCCCAGACGAAGGCTGTGCTGCCATGCCAGGAGCTCTGTGTGGGTGCAGAAATTAATAACCACTAATGTTAGGCTAACAGCGACTTTTTGTGGAATATTCACATTACATGATTCAACACAGCCATGGGCTATATGGATGACCAATATACTGTTAGATGGATGGTGAAATCAAAACAAAATGTACTATCCACCACAGTTCAGTCCTTTGGTAGAAAATAAAAGAGAAAAAAGTATAAAGACAGAAAATTCCTCATTTACAGAGGAGGATTTAAAAAGCTGAAACAGTTTAATATATGTCTCATCAGGATGTCCTGTCCATGATGATGTGACTGTGAGACAGATATTTACCTGCTACCTGTGTGTTCACCTGTTAGAATCGGGTGGGAAGGATTTTTTAAGCCTGAGTGTCGACAGATGTCGGCTTTTTGTCTTAATGTGCATGCTGCTGACAACAAAGCTTGTTCTGCTGTCAGTCCTGGAAAGAAAAAAGTCCAGCCACAAATAAATTGCCACAGTAATTACTTGTGGGTGAGAGTTGACGTATGCTTCACCAATTGAATTAGTCAACTTAGCAAGAACAACCACAGCAAATAATAAATGAAGACTCAAGAGAAAAAAAAAAAAACATATCAGCATATTAAAATCATTTATTGTGCTCCAGAAGAGTAATTACTATTTAACCAGAAAGAAAGACAAGTGACAAATAATCTACATTACAAATGCCAGACCAGTTCACATAGTGCCCCCTGTTTCACATGGCATTCAAAGAACAAATCCACCTTTAGTTTTCAGACTGCCAGCAAAAACCTCTCAGGATGAATCTGAGGGTTTGGTTGTTGTTGTTGTTTCTGCTGTGATTTGAGGTTAGAAAATGGCACGTTGCGTTACATTCATTCTCAGTGCTTGCTCCTCCCCTCCCTGTCTGTCCCGTACGCTACAGCACAGGCTGACTGTCGACCACAGTCAGGGCAGATTTACACTGGAACAAAAGTGAAGCGTCCCCCTAGAACAGGGTTTCTTAAGTGTCCTCAGCCCCAAACTGTGTGGATTCATAGTCACCCTGCTAGACTGGCTCATTAAAACATACTGGTGTCGGGATTCAACAGAAATGACTGAAGAAATGCTACCTGGATAGGTTTGGAGTTCCCCTCTTTGAATGATGGACACACAGTTTTATAGGAAGGTGACAGTGGATGGGAGTCATTCTCAACTCTGGGGCTTTCTCTGACTTTAATCTTTCATCTGCCATTTGGATGTGAACACTTGTTGTTTCAAAGTGAGTGCTCTTACAAGCACACAGTCAGTAAATCCACATTCAAGTCTTACTCAGGACAAGCCAGGCGTCAAATGACACATAAACACAATATTAAAAATCTTAACACAGAAGCAGAAATTAGGCACATTGCAGAAATAAACACAGATGGATAAGATGTGTAAAAGCCTTGGGCATTGATGACAGACTATAGTTTTATCTGATAAATGAATAATATCAGCACATGAATTCCCATGTAAATGCACTCAGTGAGGGCTGACATATTTTTGAAGGGCATGTGTTTTAAAATGTACATCTATGCCATGGGTTCTGTGTCTTTTGTTCCACCAAACACACATAAAAACACACTCCTGCCGCATGCTGCATCCAGTCAGTGTCGCCAGCGTGACCGCAAACTCAGAGGAAATTCAGTCATGAACCACAGACTGAGATTTGAAAGAGGTATAAAAACAGGTGTATGTTTATATTTTTATGGTCCAGTCAACTTAAATGAAAAGCATACCTTTCTCCTCAGAAAAAGTCAGACTGTTCCCAGTTAAAATAGTCAAAGCATACAAACAGTATAAAAGATTCAATTACATTTCAGCTCCTTTTCATATTTTATTTGCTTATTTAACTATCCAGTCTTGTTTTATTGTTATTAGTTCCTAGTTTAAAGGTCTAATGTTTCCTCTATCAAAGGGTGGATGGGTGAGTTGCCCTGCCTTTTAAAAGAGCCTTTAAGAGATTTTCAGCCAGCTAGATTTCAGTGGAGAATTTTAGTGCCCCACGATGGTGGAAATGCTAATCAAAGATTTCCATTCTGACAAGGTCCTGGAGAAATACGGTATATTAGGTAAATGCTTGTGATTAAACCTGAAAATCATTTTCTGTCTTTCCAAGTTCATTCCTTCCTGTGCAATTTCAGTTTGTGCCTTCTGCATTTTGCATTTATTGTTTTCCAATTACATTACCTCTGTGATTTAGTCACATAGGGGATCTTTGTAAAGAAGTCAGATGGACAGGTTCTAAAGTAATCTGACCAAAACAGCTCAGCTCCAAATAACACCCATGTCATATATTCGAGACCTTTGTTTATGGTGACCAACAAATAAGCTCAGATCCATATTTTTATGTGTTCTGTCTGTGCCTTCAGCAGACATGCAAGATAAATCAACGTTTCCATCCACAACGTGTGAGCAACACTCTGGGATGATACATGTAGAGTGTGAAAATGAGTGTTAATTGCAAACATCCTTGAATTAAAAATAAAACGATATCTTGACATGAGAGACTTGTTTGTGATGTGAATTACAATATTTATTGTCTGCTCTTATATTTCAAGATGGTTTAAAATGAATTATCTAATGAGAAAGATTTCCTTCAACTTCATTATAAACTGTTGTTAGCCCTAGTCTGTTAAGTTCTAGCCCTTACTGGAAAGAATATGTTGTAATGTACTCTAAGTGTGAGCTGAAGTTTTTACAATGTAAGCAACAGCAACAATAAAGATACCCTGTGGAGTTTTTTTCTTTCTTTCTTTCTTTCTTTTTCTTACCACTAGCGGTGCTGTGGAGCAATGTTTTAATGAGATAGTCCCGGTATTGTTGGTATCTCATGCTCTACCAGCATGTCGACACAAACACACTTGCACATCAAGCGCATGGGTGACATGATGTACATGTCTGACTTTTGCAGGGGCGTTGCTGCACACTGACAGTTTGGGAAGGTAATGCACAATAAAAACCAGCAATGTATAGAGGAGAGGGGAAAAAAAAACAATGCAAGTTTCCAAACATTCACAAAAACAGCTTTGCAAATGTTTTAAGAGGTAGGAAATGCATTTGATATGTTTATTAAGCCATAAAGACGTAACTTTTGTAACACTGTATAAACCAAATAATGAAAACTTCACAGGGCACCTTCAATATCCAACAAGAAGACCGAAACAGCTGACCAGGCACTAAGCCTGTTGACATGTAGTCTAAAACTTGTTAACAATGAAACTAGTTAGAGTTAATGTTGAACAAGTTGAAATAATCTTCTTATAAAGAGCAGATGTCTAAATGGCTCTGTCAGATGCCATGTTTGTCCGTACTCATTTCAGGGACTGTTAAGAAGTTGTACATACATATAGACATAGTGTATGCAATTCATCAAATAGCATGCCAGCCGTCTATTGTTTTTCTCTTAATTCAGTCTTATTGAAGGTGCTGAGTTCCCTCTCTGTGTACACTGAGTGGTTACTCTCAGGTTCCCCTCTCTCTGGTACAGTGTACTCAATGTTTTTCACATCTTCTCAATCACCAGGGATGCAGCAGCAGCTAGCTAGTGCTTCAATCAGTCATGCTTAGGTCTACTGTAGCTGACTCTCAATTTGTGCAGCTAGCTCGAGATTTAATCAATCTCCAAACGCTTGTTCTTTTTCTGGCCTGCTTATGTCAGTTGTCAGTGATAGAAGTTACGCTGTCATTAGCTTTCTCAGTCTGTACAGCAAGTGCTTGTTTTTAGGGGTGTGAAGGTCGTTTTACTTTGAAAAGTTTTTTCTCACTAACGATACTGTTTCAATTTGCTTTGGTAACCATGCCTCTCTTCAGTTGTTAGGCATGATAAAGCTATTTAATACAATTCCTCACTTATATAAGCCTTGATTCATCAGTCATTGCAGCACCTCCTCTCCTACACCTTTTTAGTGTGTCCGTCTAGTTTTACATCCTCAGGCAATCCAGCAGGACTGCTTGTTCTGTATAAGAAAACTAGGATTGCTGTTTATATGTAGTCACCACAGGATATAACTCAAATATACAGAGTTCACAACAGCTTTCAGCATCTATCATTTATCATCAATCAGACAATTGAATGAATGCAAGTTATTAATTAGCATTCATCCTCAGCTGTCAGCTACTTAGCATGGCCCCGCAATTGCTTGACTATTTACCCATCAGTGCAATTACATGTTTAATTCAGTGGGTGGCCCTTGCTTTGCCCCTACATCATTTCTCTGGAAAGCAAGGCTGAATTGGGCACGTGCAGACTGATGTACTATCCCAATTCCTGTGATATTTTGATGGATGGTACTTACTGTTACAGCAGCATGTTACTGATTTGATCATGAACGCTAATTTATTTTTCACTACAGTAAAAATATTTATTGTTGTATACCTACATTGTATAGGCTGACCAGACCTGATGTTGTATTTAATACAGTTTTTTTAAACAACTACAACAAGTTCGCAATCCTAGAGTTCAAAAGTGAAAAGGTTTATGGTTCAGTCACCTTGTAGTGCAATATGACAAAAACATGTGTCATGATCCAGAATGGTTAGTTAAATGGGTTTAACATGAGTCCAAGTGAAATGGTAAGAAGGTAGATTGAGGCTCTGCAAGTCTCATGCTTGGACCAGACAACACATGGTCAGATTGGGCCAGCACAGAGTTCTTGTTGTGATTTGAGCTTGATGTCTTTCATGATTTGCATGACATACACAGGCCAGCCATGAATGTTCACATATTTAATCACATATTTCTGGTGAACCTGGAACCCTTCATTGTCACTCAGTGGTCTGTCTTTTTTCTTGCCATTTGGTAGAAAGACCATGTGTTTGGGTGCACAACATACATATGCGTGCAAGGGGTGATGTCTCACCAACAGGTGTCATTAATTTGGTGTAATTCTCCTGACCCCTATGTCATAGGCAAATGGTTACAGGTTCACTGAAATGAAGCAAAATACAATTCCTCTTTTGCTTTGCCACATTTACAGCTGTAGAAAGTAATACTCTGTGCACACATTGTGGAACACATAGAAGTTGTCAAACTGTGTGAGGGAAGCCAAAAATGATACTTCTTTCAATGGCCAGAGGTGTCCCAGGTTTTACATCTTAAAATCTGAGTCTCGTTTGGGTCATAACTGGGCTGATATTGTGATCCCAGCAGAGCTGACAGTTAGCAGTTAGATCTTTGCTATATGTATTAAGAGCTTCTTGGTCATTCTGTTGTCTTGCAATGCTCACTGTCAGTAGGCTATCTAGCCAACATCAGCATTTCATTTTCTTCCAAGGTTCACCTCCACATCTTGTGAAATGTACTTCAGCCATTGGCTTGAGTTACAAAAACAAGGTCATGTACTTTTTTATGTGGGTCTAATAAATCTTGAGTCCAAGTGCAATCAATCAGGGTGTTAGTCTATATACAATATCTTGAGTAGACACCAAAACACTTGGAAAGCCAAGGCCTAATTACTTAGCACATGGCTGTGTGTGCGGGTGTTTGCACACACGTTTTCATTTGCATATTTTCTTTGTTTATATGTGTGTCAGTAATCAGAAATGGGCAAGCTGAGTGTTTCAGCTAGAAAGCTAGTGGCCTTTCTATACAATGCCAACAGACCTACTGGACAAATTGTCCCCAGATCCTGAAATTCATTCAAATCTTATTTTGTTGGCTTGTTCTTACTGAGAAGGACATTCAGAAAGTCCTTGGCCCATGAGGGTGATGTGTGATAATAGCCTTGGAATCTTTCTTTTGTTTAAATCCCAGATCAAGTCCCGATGGTTCATTTCTTCCAGAGAAACAATCTGGAGCAAACAGATATAATTAGTTTATTCAATTTAAATCTTATCCAGAAAAGCTACACTCCCTATGACAGACTCGATTTTATCCCCCCATCCAGCTTGTCTGCTGCAGTGTTATATGGGGTAACAGTAGTCTGCACTCATTATTTTGAATGACTGCACAGTGCCTGTGAGCGAGCCAAAAGGGGCAGGATGTATTCTCACAACAGAGGCCTCCACACATCTACACTTTAGTGAAGGGAAAACAGGGAGACAAGCGTTTCAGCTTACCAAGTAGCATGTCTGCGCCAGCATACAGATCTTATATATGAGCACAATAGGCTTGCCACCCAGGGTATTCCTCTCTCTGTCTGTTTTGAAGATCACCACTTTACCTCTGCAATGACTCTTAAGCAACTGGATCCGACTGCAGTCTGCTTTGCTCTGTGACACATCCCTACTCTGGTGGCTAAAAACGTTAGCTGCCGAGGCTTCACTGACCTAAAGATGTTAGTAATGGCAGACAGCCTTTCAGGAGACGGTAAACTGAAGGCGGCCTGGATGTGAGGGGAAACCGTTTTGCTAAACAGCCCAACCTGTCAGCTCAGTACAAAAGATGAGACAGTAGAGAATCTTCAGTAGAAAAAGAGTGGGGCCAAAAGAAGAAAAGCAGTAGCTCTTTAAAGTGAGGTAAAGAGGGTTGACTGTGGGTCTCAGCTGCTATGGGAGGCCTTTCTTCTCCTTTCCCGTAAAGCAGTGTGCCTCCAAAAATTATTAACCATGGCTAATGATGAAAACTGGATGAAAAGTGCATCATGGGAATAGACCTACCCTGATCCTAGCTCTTCCTCACATCCACCTGCTATGCAGGTCCAGAGAGTTCCACCCAGTGTCATCTGTCTGTGCTTGGCCTTTGACTTATTAGTCATGTACAGGCGTTCATGTTTAAACCGCTCTACAGAACCTGGCTGGAAACAGGAAAAGAAAAGCTACATAGCTCAGAAATTTGCTCTTCATCATATGTGCCACTACTTCATCTCTCCATATGTTCATACCAAAGGGCATCCGCTGTATCACTCAATCAACACACCTTCCAGTTAAAGAAAAGAAAAATGGGCAATGGAATAAACAGTGCAGGTAATTACTTCTATACGGTAAAGTGGTCCAATAGGTAGAATAGCAAAGAACATTGATCCCAACTGAAGGTACAATGAGTTTGATTGATACAGTGTAATGTGATTTAACCACTATCAAAAAGTAGTACCAACACACAGAGTACAAAACTAGTCCTTATATGCCCAGTTCCACTCAAGCTATATTATGTTATGCAAGAAAGTTTTACCATATCCCCAACCCCTCCCCTTTCTGTCCCCACTCAAGCCCACAACATCCACAACCTGGAACTGCTCTCCCATGGTCCTGCGAGGGTGTGTGTTTTCCTGTAATCCAATCAGGAAATCCATCTGAAATTACTCCAATGCAAGGGAGAGGGGGAAAATTATTCTTAATAATGACATAATCAGCAGAGCAGCCATCAAGCAGATAAATTGTCATGCGCATCGTGCTAAAATATCCAATTATCCTTTGTCCCCCAGCTCTCTGTGTTGAAGTTGGAACTGCCAGAAAGCCAGTAGGTGGATCCCCACTTCTCATTGGTTCAGTCCTGCTGGCAGGTTTGCAGTATAGACGGCCCCCAAGAGAAGAGGGCTTCAACAGCCTTGGTGCTTAGTGTACAGATCTAGATATGTAAATAGGTTCTATACAATAAAATTGTTCCCGATCCTCAAAAATAAATGGATGAAAAGTATCTGTGACATACTTTTTCCTCAAAATGGTTCCATTGTGCAGACAGGATTTCTTTTTTTCCTTGCAGGTTTCAGTCCTTCCTTTGCTCTATTCAACAATTGTTTTTGCTTTATCTTACATAGCCTCCATTTATGAAGTTAACACATGCCTAAATTGGTTTGCGCCACATCTACTGTGTGCCCCACAAACAGAGTAATCTGCAGTGTGATGCCAAAGGAAAACAATATGTTTTCTTTCTTTTACAAAGTGCTCCCCTCTTCTCACCTCCGAGGCGTGTCTGATGCTCTGTTCTGCTTCCAGATAATACTGTCAAGCAGTCATTTGTCAAAAGATCCCGAAGGCCATATCTGTCGCTAAAAAGAAAAAGTACTGTACCTTGTTTTGCTGCAATATCAGAACAAAAATAATAATAATAAAAAAAACATCCTCCTCCTTGTTTTAGCTTGTAAGGATGTTTTTCTTCAACTCCTTATTTGTTCTTTTTTTCTTGGTCTTTTATTTTTCTACAAAAACATAATTATTCTTTTTTTTTTTTTTTTTTCTGTTCCAACCCCCCAGAAATCCCTTGAATATATTCCCTCAGGTATTAACAGGGTGTCATACAATCCCAGTGTAATTCCATGGGTGTCTGGCAACTCTAGGCTGGCGTTTCAGCTCCTGACATATCTGTGTTTGTCAGCATGTCGGCCTCAAGTCTCTGCTGCAGCAGTGGCGTTAGATTTTGCCTCAGCCACCAGAGTCCTGCCTGCGTGGGTGCGTACACAGGGCTATACCCGGGTGGTGGAGTGTGAGTGTGGGTGCGGGTGGGGCAGAGTGTTATTCTGCCCGCTGCTGGGGAAGGTGTTGAAAGAGTGGAGTGAGGTGAGCCCCCCCATGGTGCTGGGGATCATGGTTATGGTGTTTGGCGTCATGAGCGGGATGTCGTCGGGTGAGCGCCTCATGGCCAGAGTGTAGTCCGGCGGGCAGGCAGTCCTCAGCACCATGTCGTGCGGGTGCATGGAGTCGCCCACCCCCCTGCAATCCCGGTCCAGGTCTGAGTGCTGCTTCATCTGCAGGGACATGATTTCCTCCTCCTGAGTGTGAGCCAGGTCATTGGCGGCACTCCGCTGGGGGCTGCAGCGCCTGTGGACATCATGCCGGCGCTTATCCTTCTTGTAGTAAAGTGCAGCAAAGGCCAGAATGTTGAGGAATAGCAGGGAGGCTCCTACAGCGATGGTCACTGACAACTCAGTGGAGTAGTCACGCTGGTCCACCAGGTGTGGCTGGTTGTGGCTGTCCTGGGTCTCCGTGGGGAATGGGGTCGGGTTAGGGCGCTTGGTTACCAGAACCTTGGTCTTTGGGCTACGGTTGGTAGCCTCTGGTGGAGGAATCTGAAAACAGGAAGAACAACGGTCAGTATATAATTGATTTGAAGAGTTTTCACTCAGACAATATATCCATGGACAATTGTCTTTGTGGTAACACAATGTGAACTTGTTAATCAGATCTCCCAGGCATCCGCAGTAAACCCACACAGGCATGGGAGAGAACATGCAAACTCCGTGGAGTACTACTATCTACCTATACTCCTAGTTCCTAATTTGTAAAACTGAACTGATGGGATCTAGGTGTTGATCTAACATATATTAACACTGATTCAATGCATTCTTTAATTCAGAGAACCTTCTTAAATCATTATTCACTACATCTTAAATCATGGTGACACTTGCATTGTTTGATTTTACAGAGGTCTATGACTGATAGTAGTTGGTGGCTCATGATGTGAGCAGATGTGAATTTCCTCGTCATCATGATTGGACAACAGCTCTGTGCAACTTAAAAGAAGCATTTTTTTTTAACAAGTCATATCATATTGAACCACTGATGCAGGAGCTCACAAGAGGCATTTGAGGGCAGGATGAGACAAGAGTCGGTCAACAAACAATCTGAATATTGCATCTTAAAATTCTTCTTTTTTTTCCCCAAGTTACTTGGGTCGACTCCAAAACCTCTGCTGTGGAGGGAATGGCTCAGGTAGTTAATTTTTAGAAGCAGATTGAGAGGTAGATGATTTAGTACCAACCTTGGTGGTAGTGGGGATGAGCTGGGTGACCTCATTGAGGCTGTGCAAATGAGGAACCAGCTCCAACCACAAGTTGACCTGAGGAGAGGAGAGAAAAAAATGATGTGGGAGAGAATTACCATATACCATATTTGAGAACAGAGAATACAAAGTCAGCATGACATTACATTAGGATGAAAATATAGTCATTTTGATAGCTTGGATGTGAACATCCCAAATGAATGTTAATGATTCAGAGGCTTTGCTTTTGATGAAGTAACATTAGGTTACTTCACTAACTCCAAACCCTAAACTCTCCTTTTCAGATCAACAAAGAGCAAGATGATCACCCTAAAATAGAATTGGATGGAGGACAATGCAAACTATGTAAGCACAGTTATCAAACCCACCTACAAGTTCAACATAGTCTGCCTCTCAACTGGTCACCCCACTTCATAGAGTCTTACATTGGTGATTCTTGATGACTACTATCACAAACTTATCAAGTGGCTCAGGTAACTCTGAGTTTTTACAAATTCAGCTATGAGACTACTCACATGAAAGTGTCAGAGTTGTTCAATAAGATGAGTATTTAATATGAGTGAAGATGACATCCATGGAGAAATTAAGCTATTGCAGTGGCAGGAAGTAATACTCTGCATAGTAAATAATAAACTGAAAAAGTAAGCTGCAATATAATCAGAAAGAATAGAAATCTTTTAAAATCATGTTGTGCTGCCAAACTAGAGACACAAACTACAGATAGTGAATGAAAAACTGCTTGAAGTGAAGAGGTTTTATCTGACTAAACCAAAGATGTTTTTGATTAGACTACAGTTGGAACACAGCTGTATCAACAGCCCAGTAGTTGGGCTGTTGATACACTTCGATCTGATCATCACATTTTAGGGGTTACCGGTTAGTTGTGCAGTATGTTACCACTGTAATCTATAATCTATAGTCTAAAACAGCTTCATGATACCAGAAAACCTTTTGAAAAACCAAACATAACTGACTAAGATGTCCTATGTCCATCCAAAATCTGTGTATTCTCATTCATCAGAATTCAATACTGCAAGTAGGAAATGCATTCAGACTGTACCTTGTTGGCACGGTAGTGCTCTTTGACCCGGGGCTTCAGGCCAATGTGCAGGTAGAGCTGGTCTTTCTGGTTGTAGCGTGTCCATGCCACCTCTTCAAAGCGATTGGGCTTGGTGTGGATGAACTTAGTGTCTTGGGGGACAGGCTGGTTTGGGTCCCTGACAAAAAGAGCAAAGAGTTTGTAATGAAAGAATTTGCAGAGGTGAGATCTGCTGATGGCTTTATGGTAGAAGAGTGCAAGAGCCCCTTTGAAACAGTGCAACAATAGAGATGTTGCGTCCCGTGCATGATGCAGTCCTCCTGGCTAGTCAGTAATAGTTTTGTCACCTTATGGTTGTTTATTTAGGGCAGAGGAAGAACTACAGCTAAACTAAAGGTAGAGTGGACCTTCTGAGACACAACTGTCTGTTTATTAAAATTTTAATTTTGATCTAAGTGTAGCATCTCCCCAAGGCTAATCAGTGTAATTATGAAAATACTGGAATGCAGTGGTGAGATGCAGCTCCCAGGTTTCATCATATTATATTAATCAACAGTTTCTCAGATATCACACCCGATAAAATCAAAAAAAGGTTAGAAAGGGTATTACTTCTCATAGATGACTGGTTTTCTAAAGATTGTGACTGAATGAAAAGGTCCTAAAATAGGTTTCCCTAATTAAAAGTTTTATTCAAATGTAAAAAATATCAGCATGTCACAGTTTTTTAATTATGGATGTCTTATTGGAGTTGAACCTATTTATATATAATTTATACATGCACAGAAGCTTCCAGCCAACGAATGTGTTTGGGTAAAGCTACAATTCAACCATGCTGATAATTTCTATCAAGCATATGCTTCAGTAGTTGCTATAAACCAAGATAAGAAATAGCTCTAATTTTAATCGTATGTGCCATCTACTTTTGGTAACCATTAGAATTGAGCCATAATAACAGAAGAGTGAACTAGAGTGTAGGTAAGGTCAATAACCCTATATGAACTCGTACATTCAGTATACAAAGCTTAAAAAGCACATTCCACATGGGATCTTGTGCTAAATGGACCCACTTGCACTTAATCTGAGCAGAACAGAGCGAGCCATGTGATCTATGGAAGCCCATTCAGACCCACTGAGCGCCCCATTGTCTGAGAGCAGCATATGGAGCCAGCCAGACCTCATCAGGAACACGCTTAACCATTCAAATTGGTGGCATAAATCTCCCAGGTACCCTGCATTCCATGTCAATTTGGGGTTATATATGTAGATCATTAGTGCCTTTCTGTTCCCCTCAGGGCTACTGGGCAGTGCACAGAAAAAGCCAATGTCCCCCCATTACACTCTCGAAAAACAATTACTGCCATGACTGTATGCTGAAAGGCAACGTGAGACTGAAGGGGGGGAGAAAGGGATTTTAATTTTGTCTCATTGAGAATGCTACTCTTCAGGCTATGACCATTAATTAAGAATGTATTTGAAGCTATGTAGAGGGTATCTGCATAGAATACCAATTACAGTGTACAGTCCATAAAACACAAAAGCACAATTCACTACTCCTGGTCATCAAATGGAAGTTAATATTGAGGAAACACAATTACAATGAAATTATCAATTAGTTCCTGATCTTGTAATGATAATTGCATGTTAATAAACTACTGTAAAAGGTGATTACAGAACAAACACCCACAAAGAATGTTCTAATAACCCTTTCGAACTTTTATAGAGCTGAGTTACGTACATAAACATGCTGAAGCTTGTAAATCAGCTCCAATGACAAACATGCCAATGGAATGCTTTGTATCACAACCACACCCTCAATTGTGATTTTCACATAGATATAGGTTCAGAAAGTCTGATTTGGTGCAACTTAAAGAGCATATTTTTCATCCATTACTTGATAAAGCTGACTGTAAGCCGATTACTTAGCTGCATGTAAGTACACTGATTGATTGAAGCTAATGGAAGTTATCTTACTATAGCATAAAAAAAGGATAAATCTAGTTAATGCATCAAATCAAATGATGACAAGTACTAATGGTGTGTAGATTTTGGACTCCTTTTAGAATCTCCTATTTTCTTTTGAACCTCAGACAAAACTTGAATATAACTATTGCCGACATCAATACTAACGTGAAAGGTTTTAGCCATTATTTATAACACAATAAAAGCACTCAGTTCTCAAAGCTACTAACTGCAGCATGGCAGTACAGTAAATTTGAGCTGAAGCTACTTCAGTTGTTGCGCTTAATGCCTAAACTTGCACTTTCAAAGTATAGCTTACAATACATTTGAACTCAATTGACAGAGTTTCAGACTTGTGTTGGTATTGTCCCAGTCCATAGTAGTAACATAGAAAGTGAGTTATATTGGCCCTTAGGAGTCAGGTTTGTAGTGTAATCATACCCTGTCTTGGCAAAGTTTGTCCAGTAGGTCATGACCACAGCACTGAGCATCACATCGTTCTTGGAGAAGTTGCAGGGAAACAGCTCTGTTGGTCCAATCATCGGTAGGCCGAACACATAAGGGATCTCATCTCCATGTGCTGCGTCTGCCCATGGTGGTACCTAACCAGGAGCAGATGAATCAATCAGATCAGTATTATTACATTTATGTAACAGATACTGGATATTGAAAGGGATATTTTTGCTTCTGATACACAATGGATATTGCGACACACACATACAGACAGATCAAAGAAGCTGGGAAGCAACATTTTTGAGAGGAAAAGGGAAATGAGATAAGTTTTTCATGTTATTTTGCCGAGCATATCTGGCTCATTATTCAGTGTATTACAGAGAGAGAAAAGATGAGAAATAAAGGGATGGAACAAACTAAAATGTCAAAGTATCTTATTCGCTGTAGCGTGTTAAATGAAAAATATTGCAAAGGAAATGTGGGGATTTAATCATTACTCACTTTATTTAAGACTGCATAATTAGTGAGAGTGGTTGTGTATAGCAAAAAAACAAAATAGGCAGAAAGTAGTTGCACAAGTTAAACTAGCAGCAAGGAGTTAGGAAGCCAAAACTAGAAAAAAGTGTCACTTCTTCAGTTGCAAACTAGTCAGTTACAATAATGCAATTGGAATGAAATCAGGCCTTGACTTGTGCCAAGATGACGTACTGTCTCTGTACTATAAGACGATCTGCCTCCATGTCAAAAGCAATTAAATTTTGTGCTCTAAAAGAATTAGAAGCGGATCTCTTCCCAAATCTAATACAAAGAAACCTCATCTAAAACTGTGTGGAGGCCATTACAAGCTGCCTGCTCTTAAAGTAAGTACAGAAAACTAAACTGTGTACAATGATTCTGTACATTTAAAGCCTCAAGGTGTGTTGAAGATGAAGATAATGCAAAGAGCAGGGGTGATGCAATTGAATACAATGCCAGTAAAAAATGCAAATTGAAAAAAAAAAAAAAAATGGCAGTTCACTCTAGATGGTGCAAACTAAGGCAAATCTGAAAATATTTCAACTTCATAGTCCACTTCAGGACATGACTGGTGTGGAGAAAAACGACAGAATGAACTGGAGTTCCTGGAATATTTTCAGATCAGTCTGAGAAGTCACAAATACAGATGCTCTCCACACATGTAATCTGTGCTTGTTGTTAGCTAGAAAGGGCAACATATGGGCTCCATACTGTCATGGCTTTTTGGTGCAGGTTAAAAAAAAGTTCAAGTTCAAATATGCATGAATGAAGGGAGGTGAAAATTTGTTCATCTTGAATGCGAACTTGTTCATGAAGCTAAATTTCCCTTTCACTCCATTCATTCATTCATACTGTGTTCATGTCAGACAATTTCTGTTCAGGATATTGGAATTAGCCAAATAAGAGATTCAGAGATCTGAAACCAGACTACTTGAAAGCACTATCAGAGTTGATACAGGATCAGTAACTGATATAGAAAGATGTACTTAACTGCCACTTAGTACCTTAAACAGAAGGCTTACTCTCTATAATCTATCTGTTTGATCTCAGGTTATGGCTTTGTATGGTTTTGGCTCTGTGAGCAGTGACTGAAAGCTCTTATCATGGGGACAAAAGATTAGACAGCAGTATTTTCTAATTTCAATCAGATTATTGGTAATCCATGAAGTAGATACTGTTGCGCAGGCAGCCAGAGACCTACCTGTTCTGTCTGACAGTGGTGGTAGAAGGCATAGAAATATGTCGGTGACCCAAAGCTGGAGTGAAGGTCAGCTGTGGCGACAGCCGGCGCCACCCACTGGTGATCAGTGAAAAGAGCTAGCAGTGTCTTCCGGCGGGTCTCCGGGTTGTGCCTGTCGGCCCAGTCTGTGTACATGAACTTGATGGTCTCACGAAGGATGTCTTTACCCTCTGGGTAGCCATAGAGGTCATCCACAAAGCTGGAGACGGCGTAGTCAAAGTCGTTAGCCTGAACGCCATTTTCATTGTCCACAATAAGCTCCACGAACTTAAGGCCTTCACCCTGGTTAACTCCCAGCATGATATCGTAGTTGAGGAACTCGCCTTGAAAAAGATGGTGCAGATGGTTGTTAAAAAGAACAGATTTAGGGTGCGAATATTGTTGGAAATTCCTGGCTTTCAAGTAAAGTGAACTATACCTTGCTCCATGAGTATCTGAGGGTCATCAGGTATAACATCTCCATCAATAACAGGCCCAAAGGCGATGTGGTAGCGGGCTGGCTGGATGTCTTGATCGACCAGCTCCTTGTAATGTTTTCTCTGAAGGCACACCACAAGCTCTACTGTGTCCTCCAAGTTGCAGCCTACCTTACGGGCCAGCATCCGGGCATACTTGGCCGGCTGAAAACTGACCGCCCAGCTAGACAGAGCTGTGCCGCTCTGGGCGATAGCCCTCTGGAACAGGCCTGGAGACAAGAGCAACAGCAAACAAATTACAATTTCGAGCTCTGTCTAATAACATATTAAGAACAAACATGTTTCAGTGTACAGTTTCATAAGCAAATCATTTTCCTTCAGATTCTTAGATAGTGTGAGTCACTGAGACCAAAACTGAAGATGTTCAAGAAATATCAGATAATGCAGAAGAAGGCATGGGTCAAAAAGACAACAGATATCATTTTCAATTACCATTTTTTCTTTATAAAAACTCAATAAAATAACATTGTCGCATCCACAGTCAGTATGATGTCATGTCACAATGTAATGATAGCCCAAACAACCTATATAATAGGTTTAACAACCTTGTTGTATATAATTTTCTCAATTGTTCTCTTATTTTTTTTTTTTTTATGTTTCTTGAAGTTTATCTGTATTTATGAACTTATTCTGTCACTGTGACACTGTAACATCCAAAATTCCCCTCAGAGGGATCACTAAAAGATTATCTTTTCTAATCAATAGTGTTCTGCCGGCATGAAAACCTGCTAGCATGCTCCTCTTTGTCATAAGACCCTCATCTTGTAGGTCCTGGCGGGCCCTTAAAAGTCATAAATACTCACTGTTGCACCACATTTATATTCACCCATTAGTAAAAATAGTCCACAACAAATGCACTGTTTGCTCTTGTTTGTTCTTCAAAACTACAGTGCCAAGATTTAATGAGCACTGTATAAATATAACAAATAAATAAAATTAAATTAAAATTTGCGTATAGTTTTTAATGATTTACATTTTCAGTTTGAATCAATGAGCTTCGGGCTTAGTGGCACAGACAGGTTAGGGAAGTCAGAGAGTTCTGAGAGAAGGAACAACACTTTGTTGGCTTTAGTTTTTCCAGCAGTGAGTTTAAAAATAAGGAAAACCACCAGCCTTAAATATTTTTGTGTGTGTGCTGTCACACACAAATCTAAATCTTTCCTTCATGAATGCAGGAGCTGTCCATGAAACAGCATTGATAATTGGGAGGATATTTAATTTTGTATTTTCCCCCCTTTCTCTGATCAGGTGAAACAAAGCAGTTAATGGTTTTTTTTCGTTTGTTTGTTTGTTTGTTTGTTTTTCCTCAATTCTGTTTCCAGATTTATTTATGTTTGTTTTTGACTTTCAAATGTAAAATTTATAGAACTACACTTTAGACAGAAACCTTTTTGTTGCTTCAAATGCATCTAGCACACTGTCAGAAAAACGCATGTTAGTATGATGAATCAACTCACGCTGTAATGTTTCTGCTGGTATTTCTGGGTCAAAAATGACATCTGACTGAGCAACATCTCCTGTAGGGCATAGCTTTACATCTACACTAGGTTTGTCTTTATTATGTATGTACGCTGTGTCTACCTGCCTTCTAAACAAGATTATGACCAATCAAAATTCTTTCACATTAATCAGGGTGCATTCACACCTCACATTTTTGGAGCAGTTTATTTCACCCCTGGAGTGTCTTCTCTTTGTATTAATACTTTGATTGGCCAGTTGAAAAGAACATTATTATTATTATACTCAGTCTCATTATCACAGCTGAATGTTGTAGTTGTTGTTAAATGCAGGGAACGCTCCAACATCAGAACAAAAGGCTCCATTCAGGACATAAAATCATATGGTAACACCCATGCAGCACAACAGAAACAGCATCTGCAAATCTAAACTGTGAACTGTGTAGAGAATCCTCTGCACCAAGCTCTCACATGGTCACACACTACTGCGTAAACATACAGCATACACAATAAAAGACACATGAAAATCCCACATCCCTGGTGATTTTTACCTTTGGTGGAGTTGCTCCAGCGGTTGCCCTCAGAATAGTGAGACAACGTGAGAAGGTTGACACAAGAAGCTCCGGCACCTGAGCCAAACACAGTGATTCGTAACGGGTCGCCGCCGAAGGCTGCAATGTTCTCACTGGTCCAACGCAGGGCCTGGATCTGGTCCAACAAACCGTAATTCCCTTTGGCTGCCTGGTCACCTGTACTCAGGAACCCTGTGAAGAGGACAAAGAACAGAGGAGACGTCAGTATTATCCTTTTTATTCTGATCAGTGTTCCCTGCTTGTTTGAAAAAAACAAAAACATAAAATATAATGTATGCTATTATATATGTTACCTGATATGATATGCATTGATTTGTTGTGATAGTGCAACCACAAACTGCTTAAATGAAAAAATCAGTGCTACAGGGAAATGAACGTCTTTGTTCAGTAAGACGTGCTGCACAAGTTAACGTGGAAATACACAAGTTCAAAAGAAATCAAGCATTGATTTGAACACATTTTCATCACACATTTAACTCAGACGGAAGAAACGTTAACACCAACATGACTTAAAATGGATCTCAGAGCAGCGTTACAAACAGTGTGTGACACAGTTGGAAGAACTGTTTTTTTTTTTTTAATGTGGAAAAAATCTTTTACATTCATCATTCTTTTGCAGTTAATTATCCCTAATGAAATGAAAAGTGAAGACCACCAGGGACACAACTACTTTTTTTCACTCATTTTCTGTTTGATCTCCTTGATTAAAATAAAATAAACAAAAATCTACTTTTGGACCACCCAAGCATAACTGCATAGTCAACGGGGCATATTTCTCCGTCGTACAAAGAAAACTAACAAGCCTGGCTGTTTGATAATTTGCTGTAATAAAACAAGAGTTATTACCCTGCAGATCCACTTAAAGTGTGGATATGCTAAATATAACACAGACCGACTTATTTTGGAGAGAGACAAATCTGTAATCCAGCCCCAAATAGAACTTACAGTAGCATGATGATGATGATAATGATGATGATGAGAGAGTCATGTGCCATGAAAACAGCCCTTTGTTCAAAACAGCATTTGTGCAGAGCTGCAGAGATTTGTTGCTCATAGCAAAGGAATGGAAAAAAAGTATGGAAAATCAATAAAATCCTTTCAGTTGGGCCAAACGATTCAGACAGAGCTTTTTGGACACACACACACACACACACACACACACACACACACACACACACACACACACACACACACATAAAAATCTAATTTATAATTACAATTGACCCCTAATGCCTGATGGATATATAGAAATACACTATAGATAAATAAAGCATAGAAAGGCTTCATCATGTATCACCTCACATAAACCACTATGCATACTGTACAACTGAAACTCAGGTTTGACTGAAGGCCTTTTATGTTTTATAAAGGTGGAAATGTATAACAATAACTGAATTTTCAACAAGTTGCCTTCAGTGCAACTCACATTTTAACCACATTATAAGTGATGGGCCAAGCAGGGGTGTGAATATGATACAATGTATGAGTTTCTGAAGAATTCAGGAGAATGTACCAAGTAAATTAAATTGCAAAGTCTTTTTATTTTTTCTCATGTTCTTGGAGAGAATACTACAACTTTATTATCATCAATAAGACCAACAGCCAAAACTGCAACAATAAGATACAAGCTGCAGTAACCAAGGGGAAACTGCAACATAGTGATGCAACGAGTAATAAAAAAATAAATATACATTCATGCTTTAAATCTGTGGACCGATTAAATACTTTAGGAAGTACTACATATAATTTTATTCATAAGTCCTTATAAGAGTCCATATACTCACATTATACCAACCTGCTTCACAACAAAACCACTCCCTTTCCATCCCAGTATCTAACTCCATCCACACCTCCATCTGCACTACCATACCCCGTCTTTTTTCCCCCTATCCATTTACACCCCTCTGCTGCTCCTGGTCAATGCAAGTGCATTAAGATGTAAATGTGTTGCCTTCCAGGCATAATAATGGGTGGACTTCAATTTTGACAAGACTTTTATTTTGATAAGTGGCAGTCATCACACCCTGTCCGACGTTTCGAGGAAGCTGGCTGAGTGTGTCCACATGCTTTTATGTATCCGCTGTCATCCACACTGTAAGTAAATCATTTCATTGCTGTACCTTTAAGTAAATGTTAAAAATGTTAATTAAATAAATAAGCATTTGATTTGGTTGTAATGATAAGGATTCATTTACGTTTTTACATTTGAAAAACTTGTGCTACCAACCAAATGGTGATTGTTTGTTCTGTTTTGTTACAGTTTTCATTCTGTCTGTGTAAGATGCTGTAAAGAGCCACAGTAGAGAGCAAGTAAAAAGCTAACGACGACTCCTCGTCATTTTGCAAGAAATAGTTTAGCTAGTTGCATGGCTGCAGCTACTACGCTTTAGTGAAGACAACATAATGAATGTTCTGACAAGACGAGGCACCTCAAGTATACCCACAGGAGAGCTCTGGTCTTTTAAAGCAATTTCATGTCCAACCCCTGCCCACCCACTCACCACCACCACTGCCACCATCACCACCTCCCTCCCTCTCTCTGATTTCCATACTAAGAGCTCCATTACCTGCTACAGGCGCGCAGGGAGTCCCCTACGCCCACCAATCCCTCCCATGAACCCCTGCCATGTTCACACATTTCCTTCCTTGTTGTCTTTTACATTCTTATTTTCACCACTGGTCCAGTCTGTGACTAAACAGAGTGCTCATTACTTGGTGTCAGTCAACACTACAGTTCATTCCACAGGGATGCATTCAGGCCACATGTGCAGAGACACCGAGAGTAATACCCCAGAGGAGGTACATGACCTTGTAAAAGACTGCAGAAAGGAATGATGTCATCACTTCTCTGTGAATAAATACTGTACATTTTAGCGCATGTGTTTAAAGTTAAAACCAGTATAATGTATTATAAATTCCTTAGCATGACAATTAAAGGCCAATTAAAAAAACACTGGGAGACAGTGTTTTTCTGTTTCAACAACACTAATCCAATTAGTATAACAACAACACAGCTATGTCATTCTCCCCTATCTACTGCTTTGACTTTGTCTTTCAAAAAAAAAATAAAATTTTTGCCATACTAATTAAACCATGTCTTTAGTGCAGATCCTTTGTTCATCATTAAGCTACTGTCAGTAAAACTCAATATTTTCTGCAGATCTTTCATATTTTAATGCCTGCAAGCGGGTGAATATGCCTACTAGGCCACAGGGAAGCTTTTAATGTGAAATGTTGTCTAGAAAGTGGTCTGTGTGATTGACAGTAACCCAACAGTGAGCAAAAAATACATACGTTAAAAAAAAAAAAAAAAAATGCAAAGTAGAACTAAGTGGAATTAAAACTCAGAGCATCATTGTGCTGAGTGTGACATGACTTTGAGTTGAACTGATGGATTTAGTGCAGTGGAAATGTACACTGTCCTGAATATATCAAGACCACAGGTATACTCTGAGGAAATATTGAGTTTGCGTTCACACTAAACAGCATCAACACAAAAATAAATGAAGAGAAAACAAAACAGGGAAAATGAAACATAAAAGAGTGTCTCAAATAAAAGCTGAGGTGCATAAAGAACTGTCTTGGAGAATTTAGAGTATTATACATTATCATTCTTAACGTTTCATCTGAATCAGTTCAGATGAAGGACTGCCACAGCTAGAGCAACGGAGTCATTCAAAAATAAATATTCAAGCTGCATCATATCCAAAACATCAGAGGTCGAAAATAGAGAAAGCAGGTATTGTTTCTTCAAGTCAGTTGGTTGGTCCACCACTTCTACACTGAAATGTTTCAACAACTACTCCAACCCTCAGACTGATTATTTGCATTTAGTACCATCATCAGATCAATATTTTAGTTTTTCCAAAATGTTGGTTTATGACTTAATACTACAAAAGTAATGGCATTCCCTCAGCCTCAGTGTTTTGTGTTTAGTGCTAAAGAGCAAATGTTTCAGTACGCTAATGTTCTAAACAAAGATGGTGATCATGGTAAACATTAAGTGTGTGAGCATCTTAACTGTCAGCATATGAGCAAGCTGACAGTAGTTTTTAGCTGCAGGCTCGCCGGGCTACTACCATGGCTGTAGTCTTGCAAAAAGCCAACATCATTCCCATATGTAGGTCTAACTTCCACACAGATTTTCTATTATGATAGCAGCAGACTGTTATGTTTTTTTGTTTTCTTCTTGCATATTACACAAAAACATGAAGAAATATCATTGTTATGAGATGTATTTATATATGATAGATCTTGAGAATGTGATTATGGATGTGATTAACGACTGAATACTTTGATTGCAAATGACTCCCATAATGACACATACAACTGTTAGAGAATGCCAGGGATTGGCAAAGGGGTTCATGTTGTTAAACGGTTGCAGTTTGCTCAGGTTTAGGCAACAAAACCACTATGTTAGGTTTGGAAAAGATCATGATTTGAGTTAAAAACAGTAATGTACATTAAAATCATCCTCACAGCGTTCTCCTCAGTGAAAGTCCTGTGTTTGTTTGACCCATCCATCCTCCTCCTCCATGTGCAGATTTTATTACTTTTTATACATCACCTGACTGTCTCCTTTGCTCCTGTCATAATAACTACAGCCACTAGTGGTCTCATATTAACAAAAAACATAAATATCTTAATAACCTTCTTGCAGAGATATGCAATGTGTGGCTGTTTTTCTGGTGAGGACATGCTGGTTTATAATGGCTTCATAATGGCATACAAAATCCTCTGAGTGGTACTTGACGTAAAGTTGATGGGATGTAATTTGACAAGAAGTCTTGTAAAAATTCAGACAAAGTTACATATGTAAAGAATACCCAGATGCACACACACACACACACACACACACACACACACACAAACAACATTTTGCAAATATATTCTGTCATTATGTCATCAGTTCACAGTAGAACATAGCATCCTGCTGTACACAAGCCCTCTCTCTCACACGTGCACATATGCTTCACACATATACACCACTGAAAGCTTGCAAACATGCATTACTTCATACAGCTTGTGTCGACTCCCTCACCAAGAAATACAGTAAATTTGCATCCACACTCTCTCACTGACACCCACAGACAGGAACGTCCCTCAGCTGGGTCTTTAATTGAGTTCATTCCTTTCTATTCCCTTTCCACTGGCTTATTTATTTATTTGTGCGTTTCTTGATCAAAGCCTAATCTTGTGGAAGCAACAGCAGCCATCTACAAGAAAGATTTTAATTGATTCAATTTAGCTGCAGTGCAGGGATGGGCTGGCAATCAAAGAGCGAGGCAGGAAGAATGATTAGTACGCCAACAGTGGTGGGGCAGCAGGGCAAGACTCTCCCTCCCTCTCTGTCTCACACACACACACACACACACACACACACACACACACACACACACACACACTTCAGTACTCTAATGCAGACATGAGATACAAGACCCACAAATGCAGATACAGAGCAGCACATGCATGTTTAATTTGGAATATTTGGGAACAGAATATTTTTCATTTGAGTTCTTTCACCCTTGTTCTAACTGAAATCTAATCTTTACTCTGATCTTAGCACTGAAGCTATTAAATTCTAACCAACAAATTAACCCACTCAGACACTGTAATAACAAAATGGCCACAGTTTAGAGGATTGCCTTCATCTTTTATATCCTTGGAAGGACATTTAGTCCTCACACAGAAGCAAATGGATGGACTCACAGACATGTGCAAAAGCAAAGGAGCAGTGGCTGCAGGTTGGAATTGCTAACACAAAAGAGAAGCTGCAGTTTTGAACTGATTTGCACTCACTTATACTTCATGGCTACTGCTCTCTTAGCCTTGGCAGCAGTATAGAACTGAATAGATATTTTACAGATTTACTGACACTTGGTTCTTGGCAGAGAGTAGATGTGGTAGTAAAGCTGCACTGGATGTTAAGATACTGCCTACATGCATGGAGTCATCCATCCACTACTGACACTGACTAACATCCAATTCATGTGAAACACTTAAGCTGAACCTCGAATACACAGAAAAGTGAAATAACATGTTTTTGTTCGTACAAGAATGAAGGCCACCTCATAATGGTATAGTAAGGACACAGACATCCTATACTACCATCTTTTTATTGCTGAGATCTTCATAATGAGTGTCACCCCAGGCAGTGATCCAGGAGTACAGTCTGATGAGATAAAAAAGGCTATTAAAGGCAACGAAAGAGTGGGCTTTATAATTTTTGCACTACTACAAGCACCATATAGTAATGTGTCAGAAAGAACTAAATGAGGACTGAAGCTGCTGCAATAACAACATCAGGGAACAAAAAACACGGTGTGGTGAATGGATCTGCTGCATAACTTCAGACAGTTTAATCTTTGACATGGTTTAAATGTACTGACTATGTTGCTTAGATTGGAAGGCACTGAAATCTCCCAGTGTCTTAAGATTTGGTTGTGCAAAACTGGTTCTTGCTTGAAGACTTTGCTCCATTTATTGTTTTCCCATCAGGGTTTAAAACTTTTTGAAGTCCAGCACAGCATGGAGAAGAGGACATTAAGGTGAATGCACTGATGCACATCAGTGTGTTTTGTTATAAAATGCAATAGCATGCTGTTTAATGGAGCAAAAAAAGATGTAGACTTTTTTTCATTCAGCGTAGGCTAACAGATGAACCGCATTGTCCAGTTTTTCAAAGTGAAAAAACATCTGATTTGATGGACAGACATATAATTTGCCCATAGCCCAGACTGGTCAGTATTTTACAACGTATCTGTCAGAACAGCAGCACAAACACCAGCAGCTAGTGTGTCATTTCACCATGGACATATTGTATAGCCATGCATCTCACCAGCAGCTGCCACAAACAGCGGCAGTTGCTGTGGCATCTGAGAGTGTTAGCTCCCACTGCCACTGTTTATTCCAGGCCTGCTGAAGGAAAGCATGTCAGTGTGTGCGCATACGTTGTCATGTCTGCACTTGGAGATGCTCATCTCTTTAAGTAAATCCCAGCATGCCACAAGTCAAAATTTATCTTTAGGCCCACTTGGAGGTACTGACGTTGATGCAGGGAGGCAGTGATAAGCAACAAATTAGCAATAACAGAAACAAAGACGCGTGAAGAAAAGACGCTAAACAGGAATAGATCCAATTTAAATGAGTTAAAACAAAGTCCAACATAACAACTAAAAACCAAAAGTAAAAAACAACGTGCTGTAAATGTTGACTTTTATAAGCCTTTCAACTCCTATAAGGCCCAACACACTCCATTTACCTCTCCTGTATAGGATAGGTCATACATGTGTCCATGTCTCAGGTTTGGCTAAAAGCCACCATCCGTGATCACTGAGACTGTGATATGGCCGCTCGGCCTCTAAGCTCCTTGGGATGACAATATTAAGGTGAACCCTGATCCAGGAATCCAGCTTTTATCCCTGCTATCTCTGTTGAACCAGAGAGAGAAAGCTAGACGAAGAGAAAGATGGGATTTTATTAATACTTCTTTCTCTGCACACATCTATTTTTCACAGTCATGGTCTGTATACCATAATCCTTGCTCTATTCTCTCTCTCTTTCACTGTCTGTCCTTTTGACACTGGATGTCAGGAAAGACAGAATGAGAAAGAACAGCAGAGGAAACAGGAAAACTACCATTGAAGCAGGTAAACTGTAGCAGCAGATGTGGCCTATTACAGCTAGTGAAATCCAAAGAAAATGTAGAATTCAGAAAGCAAAAGAGACAGCGAAGCTGGAGCAGACAAAGCAATGGAGAGGTAGAGGAAATAAGAGACAGAGACATAAAGAGTGAAATGAAGAGGTTTAAAGACTGGGAGAAAAAAAATGCCAGAACCCAACATTGTGTTTCCAAATGATGAATGATTTATGGATATTTTTCCAGTTTCAGTCCCTGCAGATATATGTCCGGGGTGGCAGTATTAAACTGTCTATAGATTCAAAGTCAGTATGTTCAATCAGATTAATTCAGGCCTAAATATTCCCCTAGAGTGCAATGGCAGTTTGCATGATGTGATACTACAAATGGGAAATTATTCTTGTGTGGGTGAAAAATCTTCAAATGAAACTGTGAATTTGTGGGGAGTGGTTCCATAAGGCAGGGGGGCCACCATGGAGGGGCAAACACTACTTAAATGAAGACATAATAAGCAGAATAACTGAACTAATGAGCAAACACTGGTCAGATAGCATGCCGAGTGTGGTAGGCGTCAGGGGTATTTTCATTGTTTTTAGGCATGCACAAAATGTAGAATTTGTGCACTGATTAGTACTTTCTGATCTCAGCGGCTTTAAAACTCCACGTAACACCACTGTTTTGGCTTTTTTCTTCAGCTGAAGGGGGAGCAGCCATAGCGATGGAGTAGGCTACTGCAACAAGGAGTACAGCGGAGCCTATAGTGTCATAAGTACGTTGATACTGTTTGTGTAATTACTCTCACTGCCAGAAGGGGGAGAGAAATACTTCACACTGCAGGTTAAATATATGAATTTAATGAATGATTTGTGCTTACAAGTTAGTTTTCCCCCAGTGAGACCAGCTGAACTTTGAAGACATAGAAAAATAATGATGAACAATATTGATCAGATGTAAGAAACCTCCAGCAGCGCAATGACTGGATCATTTCGGATGTTGATTAAAGAAGACAACATGACATATTCTCCACTCTTCCTTGCCCTACAGTATGTGGTTGCCAGCTTAAAGAAATGGTGCAACCGCAGCTCCAAATATTTACAGTGCCTCCGCAGCGGTCCATCTATATCTGCTCTCTCCATACAACAACCCAGAAGACAACGGCACACCGAGGGCAACCAGCTGGGGAATATGCTGATGAGGCACAAAGCATTTCTCACTGGAAATAATGAATACAGAGCTACAGAATATTCACTCATTCATCCTTTACTTAGACAGCACTGGGGACAAACGCAGAGCAAGCTCTCATTTTCAGGTGTGCCCTGTTTGCATGGTGACAGTTAAAGAGTGTGGATTGGTGTTCAAAGTAGAGTGCATTATCATATAAAAAATGAAATATGTGACCAAAAAACAAAACAATACAAATATGATGTATGGTGATGTAAAATCATTTTTTACAAGAAAAGATACAGTTGCAGTGACATATTGTACCACATAAATGAAAGCCTTTTACATCTTAATAGTCTCCAAACGGAGAACAACAGCTGTGCTTTTATGCTTTACTGTACATATAGCTGCACCTCACTCAGACCACACCCAATCAATCAAAGCACAACTGGTTCAGGTGTGGGAAAAAAAATTGAAATACGTACAAGTATAATTAATAGTAATGTGATAAAAATCTCCCCACTGTCACTATACAAATAGAACAAGTTACTACATGGCAGGTAATTGCACATTACATCTTAAAATATCATTTCAAGGACATTTTCTCTGCACTTGAAGGTATCGTAGCAGGGTTAAAGCCCAACATTGACAAATTACTTACTGTTACGGCTAATGTATTGCAAACAGTTGCCTAGTTACACATTCAGTACACAAGGAATAAAAACAGCACCTGTTCAGATTTCTGTTTCCGGCCACTTGATGAAGTGCAGTACTCTCCTTTTAGCTCTGGTTTGCTCTTCACTAACACAGTCCACTGTCTTCACCAGCTAGCTATCTTTGCCATTTGCTGTTCAGTTCTGGGCCATAACAATGCCGTGGGTCAATGAGAGCATTCTCCTTTAAAACAGCTTCCTACTGCTAGAGGAACAGACTCATCCAATCCATTCTTAACATAAAAATATTGATTAGTGGTGGCTGGTTTACAAACCAGATATTTGCAGAAACACAACTGCATTTGACTGCTAACGTTGCTCAATTTACTGGGTGTGTAAATGGGCAACAGTTTGGTAAAAAAAAAGTTTGCCATGTCAAGCCAAAAGGTAACATATGTCAGGGTTATGTTTACAGCTTCTTTAGCTTCCCCCAAGTGGCTAAAACATCAGTTATTGTTTGTATACTGCAGTTTCCAAAGGCAACAACCCAAGACAGAACACTGTTTTTACATGGGCAAAGGACGAGCGACAATTCCCAGAGACTTCCCCATACATGCATGTCTCAGAGAACTGGTGCAGACAACCAAATACGCACAACTGAATGGGTAAAATGTGTGAGTCGTTTTACCTTTGTAATCTGCTAATCAATACACTTACAAAGACAGTTGATGCAAGTTTGCGTGTGCATGTTTGTGTGTCTACATTTGCATTTGAAAGGCATTGCTTATCTTCAGCAAGTAAACCGACACCACGGAAGTTAAATGTTTATTTAAATAAAACATCCAAAGACAGACAGAGAGACAGAGTCTTGATCAGATCCTCATCATTAGAATCTTTGCAGCTGACTTTGGGCAAAGAAACAAACTGGTGGCGGTGTGTTGTGTGCTAATGAGGAACTCGTCAGGAATAATTGAATACTACAGAATATGTAAAGATAGAAGATCAAACTCAAGCTGCATCAGTGGTCTGCTTTTGTACATACTGGCTGTTACAACACAGACACACACACACAGACACACACACACACACACACACACACACACACACACACACACACACACACACACACACACACACATAGCAGGCGCTGGTTAACTTAGCATGTGACAGGCTGTAAATCACAGGTGTGTATTACTGTATATATGTAATGCATTATATATTTTATGGTAAATGCTTTACATTCCCTTCTCTCTAGCTCCACATTTATCCACATCTCCACTTCCCTGTCTATCAAATCTCCTCTCTTCTTCCTGTCTATTTCCTCCCTCCCATCCTCCCTCCCATCCTCCCCCACTGCAAATCAAATTAGGCTGTCAACTTCAAAAATGAAATGAGCTGCCGTTCATATTTCTTGTTCTGCACAAACACAAACATGTGTTAATTTGCGCTGCTGTTCTTACAGATTTGCCTGCTAGGCCGAGCTGGTATAGATTACCTCCTTCTGCCGGGTTGAAGGCGGTGAGGGAGAGGGGAGGATTTCTCTGTGTGGGTGTGGATGTGATTAAACTGTTACTCAAGCTATTGCAGCTTTGTGTAGTGAATACATGATAGCCTGTAATTAAGAAAATGTAAAAAAAAAAATAAAATTTGGCCTTGACTGCTGCTCAAGTATTCTACTCCAGAATGCACAGAAAATGAAACATCAGTAAATACAAAAGAACAGACTGAATGAACAATCAGACTACTTGACAAATTAACAATGACTGAATGATTGAATGAAAAGCAAGACAGATATGGGTGCTTTATTTAAACTGGCTTTCCAAGTAAGTTGATAATATAAAAGGTATAAAGTATAAAGTACTTAGAAATTAGCGAGCTTGAAAACAGCTTAGTCTGAATCAAAATTCACTGTTAGAAGTTTTAAAGTACCCATCAATAAGGAATGGGACAAATGTCATGCAAAACACAGTATGAAATAAATATATGAATACGTATTAAAATTTGAAGTGGATTTTTTTAAGTTTCTTAAATGTGCACTTTAATTTGCCAAAATAAGAATGATCAAAGCTGACACAGCAGAGGCCCAGATGTTCTCATATTTAGTCTCTAGTAGAGTAAAGCTTAGAAACAATGGATCCTACACCTCCCACCATGCAGCAAAAAGACTTTCACTGCCTGGAAAAGGCCCATGTTGAAAGTCTACTCTACTCTACCTGTATGTTATGCAGGTTCTCTGATGAAAAACGTGAGCCCTGATGATATCATTAAGAATATATGTGAACAAGTTTTGTTTCTTCTTGTTTTAAGACTTGACGAAGCTTCTTCAAAGTCAAAGTAGTAAGTCCAGTTGCCTTTGTTTCAGCCCTACTTGGATAACCATGACCTGGGTGACTGAGAGTCTTTACAGATGGTACTCAGTTAAGTTAACCTGGTGTTGGGTCGTTGGCCACAGTGGGTCTATTTGAACTTTTCTGGTGCCTCTTTACTGGACAGAGCAGGTGCAGAGAGACTGGAGGGGGTTAGAGAGAGAAGGGAAGACATACAATAAAGGGCATTGTGTTGGAATTAAACTCAGGCCACTGCTGAGGACTCAGCTTCAGGACATGGTGTGCATTGTCTGCCAGGTGAGCTACTAGGGGCCCCACAGTTGGCCCATTTTTAACCCAGTACTTTTTTTTTTATATAGTGTTTATGTACAATATACAATATTGTATTCTTGAATAGGCTGTCTAACCTGGAATGATCACCCATCTGTCGAACCAAGAGAAGAGAATGATCCTTCATTGTTTGTTTTTTTTTTTGTCTAATTACTTTGAGGGTTGGGGAAATTACAAAATCCTCCTCTAGAGACACCATAAGATTGAGGCAAGCTGGCAAATGGGAGATGTCAAGTATATGGGTAATACAGTCAGAACTCCAGGTTGAATTGAAAAGTGTCATAATTCATTATCATGATATAATAGTGTAACATCGAACACACACACACATACACACACACAAACAATAAAAGGCAGACTGATTTCCAGCCATTTTCAAAACTCTCCACATTGTATTTTATAGACATAGGACTTATCATAGGAACAGAAGCCAATGGATACCTGAGAATACGACTGCAAAATTAAAAAAACACTATTGTAAACCTGTGAAGACTGTCAGTAGTAGAGCAAAGCATAACTGATCAGGTTAGAAATATTTGAAAACATTGTGATTGCAATTACATACTGTATGTGCAGAAGTATTCAGAATTTTAGACAAATATACTGTATATACCTAGGCGAATAAATGCAAGTTATTTTCTGAAGGTACTGATTAAGACCCAAGACAGTGGTGGCACTACTTAAATTCCAGGAATACAGTGAATAATGCAAGTTTGTTGAATGGCTGTGCAACACAACACAACACAGCATTTCAGAGGACAATAAAAGAAGAAAGTTGCAGTTTGTTTGTTTTGAAGTAAGCAATTACTAGAAAATTACATTTGGTAAGTTTTTCTGTTTGTAATAATGGCTTCTAGTAAATGAAAAATGGAACAAAGCTTGACATAATGTGAAGAGGTGAGGCTGTGCTACCTCACGTCAGGGCGGGAAGAGAGGGGTGGCAGTGCACACTTCAGGCAAACGAATATGGTCTGTATGAGTGTACGAGTGTGTGTTTGTTTATGCATGCACGCATGTGTTGAGTCCTGATGTGAATGCTTACGCAGCTTCCTTTCTTAGCACAGGAACAATATTAGCATATAGGCAGGACTGTACCCCTGTGAGTGAGAGATGAAAACAGAGTGGCAAAAACCAAATGGAGAGAAAGCAAGACATTTTAGTGAGAGAGCAGAGAGTGAGAGAAACCAAGAGAACACAGAGTGTGAGAGCCGGATGACAATGTGAGAAAAGGGGTGTGGGAGGTGCCGAGAGAGGGAAAAAAGGCAGGAGTAAAAAAAACAGAAGGCAGGGAAGAAGAGGGCACTCGGAATGGGAAGTGGCATTTCAGAAAAACATGAAGCCTGCATAAGAAGTGAAGTCAAAGATAGCTCTGACACGTTCAGTCCTGTAGATGGGTAATAAAATAAAGATGGAGGCACAGAGATGGACAGAGTCAGAGAGAATGAAAGAATAATGCAGCCACTTTCAGATCAAAAGGTTTTGGAAAAGTCAGAACATAAAGTATTTACTTCTTTAAGTTGTTTAAATTGTGTGATTAAGTGACTGAAATATTTATGGGTGACGCACTAGCACGTGGTGTAACAGTTGCAGGGGTAGGGAAGAGTTACATAGCATCAAAGTTTGCCAACATATGACCAGTGAAGACTGTGGCAACCAAACACTTGAGTGTACTGACTTCAGCACATTTACATGAAATGAAGCATCAATTTCCAAATATTTTGGTCTGTTGACTATAGCTTTTATAGGTGTAATTCTAATTGGAAAAAGTGAGTATAATGCTAACAAAACATCAATACCTTGGGAAATCCCACAAAGAAAAGTGGTGCAATTAGCAAGAGTTAACAGAGAATAAAACTAGATATGCAAAAAAAAAAAAGTCCTGCCTTTCAGTCTGGAGTTCTAAAAATTTGACACAAAATAAACAACAGAGTAAACTTTGGTTGAAAATTAGTTGTAGTAACCCCAGACTGAATGAGTTCACAGCCTGATAAGAATAGTAGTCTCTTGTAAACACTACACAGTTCAGTTCTTTAAATGCTGAATATCAGCATAAAGTATTGGCTCAAACTACTGTCAGCCACCATCCTAATGCATCCATATCAGAACTGGTCCTTAAAACCCCATATAGGTCAGACTCTAACCGCATGTTGCTAAAAACTTGAGGCGAGGTGGCTTTCAGATAGGCATGTCTTTTATAAGACCAGCATAAGCCGCTTAGTGCTTTTATAGTGAAGGCACTCAGATGGATTCAGAGCCATGGAGCTGTGCATCACAAGCCCCTCTGCTCTGCCACAGCAGAGAGGAGAGGAGGCAAAACATGTTATCCATGTTATCTCATATGAGCTGAATGAGAAACTCAAGGACGAGGTAGGAAAAGAATAGAAAAAAGAAGAAGAGGGGAAGAAAAAAGTCAAGTGAAACTAAAATTGCCCTCTGCGGTTTCTCTCTCCATCAGCCAAGTGATGTAACTGCAATTAATTTGCATTAATTCACTCTGAATATCAGCAAAAAAATCTTGGAGGAAATCTTGACCACAAGTTTACAGAGAGGTACTGATATGCAATGGTGAAAATGAAGTTAGTACATTAACTGAAGTGTTGTACTTTATTCTGCCAATAGAGTCCCCTAAACCTTATACACTGGACATATCAGTAGAATTAAATGACATTTGGATTTTACGTAAATATTTCAAATTCATGCAACTTTATACTTTCACAGCACTGTGGGTAATATGGTACTTTTTTAGTCCATGTAATCAGTGGCGTTGCTAGGGTCTCTTGGGACTCCAAGCAAGAAATCCCCGAGGCCCCCATCCTACCCGTGCATGTCGCAAAAATTTGGGTTTTGCACACATAGATACACAATTTCCGGGACATTTGAGATGAATACTGAAAAAAAATAGATTAGTGGTTCTCAAAGTGAGGTCCAGGGACCAACAGAGGTCCCTAAAAGCCCAGGCCTATCAATAATCATTGTTGTAAATAAGTAGCTGGGGCCCCCCTATAGTGGCAGGGGGCTCCGAGCAACTGCCTGGCTTGCCTGTCTGCAAGCCCCACCCCTGCATGTAATTATTGGCTCCAATTAAGTTGTGCAAAAAACAAGATTGACATATTCATGATTGTCATGTATTGGAATACAGGGCAGTCATCACCAACTTTGTCAAATGATGTAAACTGAACCGCCTCACAGCTAGAAGGTCCCGGTTCGAATCCTGCTGTGGGCACTGTGGCGTGTCCTCCACCATGCCTTTGGTGCCTGCTGCTCAAGGAAAAAGGGGCCTTTCTGTGTGGAGTTTGCATGTTCTCCCCGTGTTCACCTGGGGTTTCCTCCTTAAAAAACTCCCACTAAAAACATGCAAGAGGATCACCACCTGACCAATGCTGACAAACAGGAATTGGGTCCCCGGGCGCCCGTCGGATGGCAGCCCACCGTTCCTGGTCTGCTGCGGAGGAAGGACGATGGCATGGCGTGTGTGCACGTGCATGTAACATTGTGTGACAAATAAAGGCGATTGTCCCTCCGATTCTTCTTCTTCATGAGTCATTGGCTTTCTTGTAGTCAATCCAGGTGGTGCACAGGTTGGTTTATCTGGTCTTGCAGTCTTGGGTGATTGCTCTGTCAACCAGTAGCTGGTGCTTGGCTCCCCTGGTATTGCTACCAATTCCTTTCTAGACCCCGCTCATGTATTGGGCCATGTGCCAATTCATTTTTGCCGCTATGATGCCTGACAGGAGCTTCCATGTTGTATAGAAGCAGGTTATTGGTCAATAATTGGATGGGATCACACCCCTCTGGGGGTCCTTCATGATCAGGACCATCCACCCTTGGGTCAATCACTCTAGGTGGGTCCTATCCATCAGTAGTTGGTTCATCTGTACTGCTAGGCATTCATGGAGTACAGATAGCTTCTTTGGCCAGTAGGTGTGATCATGATTGCTGACCACAGATTGCTGTGGTCTGCTCTTAGATCCACAAGCCACTGAGTATCAGTGTTATGTGATTCCTCTTTTGCCCATATGGTCTTCCTGTAACTCTCAGTCTCAGTTCTGGGTAGATCTACTCTTGTGTTCTTGCCCTGCCACTGAGAGTACACTTTGGATGGTTTGGTGGAGAACATTCTATTTATTCTCCTGGCTTCTGCTTCTCTAGCATATCTGTTCAGGCAGGTAGCCAGAGCTGTGAGTCTTTATTTTGTATTTTGTATTATCTATTCTCTTCTATGTCTCCGCTTATATCCCTGCTACTATTGCTGCTGCCTGTAAGACCCTAATTCCCCTACGGAGGATTAATAAAGTTTTATCTTATCTTATCTTATCTTATCTTCATTGTTCTACTGCAGACAATGGGACTCCACAACGCTTTAGAAAGTATATGAAATTAGCTGTGCCTTGATGAGCTATAAAACTGAAATGCTGCTTGCATGTTAATGCGTGAGTGGTAATTTCCAATGATAAAATACGGTATATTCAGCACAATATTCTAACACTGTGAATGACCATTAGGTATTAGCTCAGTTTTGGTCCTCACAAACTCAAGCAAAAAATACATGGCTCATTAGCTGCTAGCTGGCTAACTGTGTTTTTCCGCTGCATGGTGCTGGCAAATAGGTCACAGTGGGTTAATCTGAGCTTTCAGGTGAAAAAGCTGCCTGCTGGAGATGAAGTTGATGAGAGCTGAGTGTACAGGCAGCGCAAGCAAAATAATGAGCTAAACAGGCTAAAAAGTCTGGTACAGCTGAGCCAAATGGCATAATCAGGAGATAACTGTTAGTGGATTCCTCACTATGAGCATACCCCTTCACTTTAAACATTGGATTCATTGTTAATATAAAAGAAATACTGTCATATTAGTCCAGCTTGAAGTGAAGCTCTTTTATAGTTTATCCCAACTCTACTGCTAGACACTGATGTGGTCTGGAACGATAACTGCTTTTAACATTTCTAAATCCAGAAATCTTGATGAATTCACACGTCAGCATTCACTGCACAAAGTAGGAGTTGTTTCCCTCCCAGGTTTCACACTGCAAGGCTTTCAATTATATGCAAATGAAAAACAGTGACATCTGGGGGCATTCAACGTTACCTCTCCCTGTCTCCCATTTCCTCCATCTCTCACCTCCCCTCTCTCTCAGTGATTATGTGGTTTTGGAATGAAAGTAAAGAACAATATTGCCCAAAGCAACAGGGCAAAAGATCAACATTTTACACAAAATCCTGTTCTTTCCTTTTATTAAAGTCTCTCATTCTGTTTCTCTATCTCTCGCTCTCTCTCAGTCTGTCAGCCTTTCCTCCCTAATGAGGCCCTGGCCACCCAGGAAGTGATGTCGCTGTGCAGCCGCCTGTTGCCTCCAGTCATAAACAGGCTGGTTGGAAATGTCAGTCTGCCTCATGCACAATCTAACCCTCTGCACACACACACACACACACACACACACACACACACACACACACACACACACACACACACACACACATTCCTCAACCACAGCTCTACACATACTGTCATGCATAATTCTACAGTATTGCAACTTCACTTCTTTCCTCCTGCTATTATATCCACATGCACAATCACACTAAAAATATGCACATGTGAATGAACAGATTCATAGCATTCACTCTGGCTGGAAGAACAAATTAACACACTCACACAGATTAGCAGAGAAGCATCACACCCCTCGAAACACTCTTACACAGTAATACCTGCACACAGTTGCACACTCACACACATTGGTCCCAGTCGCCTGATTGGTAGCTGGAGAAAAGGTTACTCATCCAGATAGAACACTCTGCTCTTTTCTCTCCTCTTCTTTTTGTCAATTTATGTAAGTCTGACTAAAGGTTAGCATTGTTGAGGCACTTCTTGGTGGCCATTTTTTAATTCTTTGGCCATTACTACTTCTGACTTCACTAGTATTTCTGCAGTAAGAATCTAATTTGAGCCTTGGTGGAGGCTGCTAAAGAAACACAGAGAGCAAGGGGAAGCAATACAAAAGCCATCGACACAAAGACCAGCAACTGGTGCTGCCTGGAAATGATCTAACTTCACAATGACAAGAATATCATATTCAGTCTAAAACAGCTAAGTTGAATTTTTATCAGTTAAAGTAAGTGAGCAGGGGTCCCATTTATAAAACAGTGCATTGAATCCATA
Source organism: Chaetodon trifasciatus (assembly GCA_037975065.1). Lineage (NCBI taxonomy): Eukaryota > Metazoa > Chordata > Actinopteri > Chaetodontiformes > Chaetodontidae > Chaetodon > Chaetodon trifasciatus. The sequence goes on along the minus strand of JBBMOE010000026.1, from coordinate 3,901,180 downwards.
CAAGAAAAGTGCACATAAAAGCAGCAAATGGCATGAGCTGGAAAAAAACAGCAGATTTACAAAACTGTGTGCATGCACTCCTTCAAGCAATGTTCCCTTTCTAAATCACAGTCCACCTGGAAACACGCACACTTGAATCAGCCTTATGTTCCGCCCTCTATACGCCCACATTCAACCATACATGGTCAAATCAAAGCACCAAATGTCGATCCATACAAATGAGTCTGCCGATCAGTGGTTCTTCAGGGTGAATGGTAACAAAAGACAGGAAGTCAAAACAAAAGCTAATTTTCTGACACAGAAATCGAGGTGCTCATGGGCAAGGTGTTGGTCAGAAAGCTTGTTAATCCTTCCAGTCACACAGTCCTCCTGTAGTGCTCCATGCAGTGTGTTAAGTGAAGTGTTGAGTTTTTAAGTTTACAGCAATCAGACAGGCTGCTTCACACCTTGTCAAAATGATTGCGACAATCCTCCACCCAAGGATATCATTTGAAAATAGAAGTTTGATTGGTGAACAATTTTTCTTCTTATTTTTTTTTATGTTGATTTAGTTGTGGTGAACTAGGCCTGCATTATGATTAGGACTCATTGTGAGGATATGCAGTGTCATGATTGTCACTTCAGTTTACCACCTCACCATTTGCGGGGCCAATTTCTCCTGTCTCCACTGTTCAGACACGTGGGTCAGACTTTCCATACAGGTACACACATTCTCCCCTCAAGTTTGTTCTTACAGATCCCAGCTTTTGTGTGGGATATAGCATACACCTCTTTCCAGCTCTGATTTGTGCTTACACAACGGTTACAAGTGAGACCCAGGTGTATTTAACACTAGAAGTCTGCATAATGCAGCTTTAATTAGTGTCTGTTTAGGCACTGTGAAGTATGTATACCATGGTGTTAATGTTATGATGTTCAGAAATGAAGTGGATGAACATGGTGGGTTAATTAGCTAGACATTGTGCTATCTCTCCTGAGAATGCTGTTCAAAGAATTATTACACGTCCACTATTCTATAATCATCTGTTCAAATTCAAATTTAGCAGAGTATATGCACAACAGGCGGCACTTTGTACTGACCATTTTTAATGCAAAACAGCAAAAATGATCATGCCTTGCTGAACGGATATCTTGACATCACCAGAGCTGTTTGATGACTTCCAGTGAAGCAGTCAAGCCACTGCAATTCTTCGTCGTACTATGGGATTAGACTACATTAGCTGCTTTGAAATTAATTTAAATGAATTAGATGTTAGTTTAAAGAATGTCTCCTACTAGTCTAATCTCTACAACTGAGCTATCTGAAATGCTGTAGAAGAGCTCAGAGGGACTAAACTCATCAGTTATCATGTCTTTCTTAGCACACCCTAGGTATGATTATCTTTACCATCAGAGCTTTTAATTTTTTGCACTTTATACGATGTAAATGGAAATGAAATGTCAGCTTTCTGCTGGCAGCACAGGTACCTATGGAACAAATGCAAGTCTGGCTTTACTCGGCAAGTTGCTTTTTTCTAACTTGACATCTATATCCAAGCAGCACCATTTACAATGAGACAGGCTTTAATTCTGTTAATATTTAAATAGTCCAAGCCATTTCTTAAACTTTTCTGAGCTGTAATATGACTTTAGCATTAGGTTGAAGCTTTGTTAGATTTCTTTTGATGTGGTCAGTTGTTCTACTACCTGCTGAATTTTTTCCTTCCTTCCACATTTTTTCATTGTAAAAGGATTGTTTACATCGGATCCTTCTGAATAAAATCCTTGTTGGCTTAGAATCAGGATTATTGTGCAATACAAGACAGTAAGAAAAGGCCAGGCTTATGTTTCCTTTTCCAGGGTGTGAAAAGTTGACTTGAATGAGTTATTATTATGGTCCTTCTGCATGTGACTGAAAATATTCCACTATTGCCTCTGATGGATGGATGCTGTATTTGTCAAAAGTTAACAAAAAGAAAAAAGAAACAAACAAACAAATAAAAAAAATACATGGCCTATGCCAAAATAAGGACTTGCATATGGCACACCAGTCCCACAGTAAAGCTCAGATGTGCAAATGGAAATGTTTATCTAGAAGGAGGTTGATCAGAATTGTGACTTTAGTAATCTACCCACTGTTTGTTTACAAGATTGTCGATTGTGCTGGACAGTTAGTGTTCTCGGAGTTTTTCAAAGCTTTTCTGATGAAACCAGGCCAAGTTTGAAGGAAGGAAACCCAAATGTTGAGCAAAAAGATGACACCTGTCAAATGACATATACTCATCTGTTTCACTGTTTATTTGATTAGTGCACCTTTCATTTTACTGTTTTAATTGTTGAGCAATAGCTGGAAAATTACAATTGAAACTACCATTCATATGAACTCAAATTTTGTTTATGTAAAACCACACCATCTGATTGATACTAGCATGTTGGATCTCTGGGAAGAAACACCAAATCACTAAAGGCAGGCAAAAAAAAGAAAAAGAAAAAAGTTTATATTTGAACTTGAATGAAGAGACAGGCTAATGTACAGAAATGAAGAGTGATGGTTGGGGAGATTTGCGACACAAAGACAGAATCCAAGACGGCAGACAGATCTAGAGGGAGAGATAGCGAAAAGGCTGCCGGCCCCTGCCAGCTTCTTCAGACAATCTGTTCTCATTCGTGGTGTCCAGCAGAGACTTTGGCTTGGCTTTTTTCCCCTCTGATTTCCATCTCAGTTGCTGAATCCATACTGAGCTGACTGACACAGAGACACATGCACACTCAAGCACCCACACACAAACCAACAAACCCTTACAGATGAAAACCAAAAATAAAATCAAGTCATTGAGAATGAGTGCATGCCTAAAACTTCCCCAAATAAACACGGAAACTTGAAATTCCCCCAAACAAGTGAAAGACAAAATAAACAAAAATGCAAAAAAGAAGAAGAAAATCCTTTAGATGTGAGTTGACAAACTCGAGATGAATTATGGAACTATAGAAAAAGCAGAAGAAGGGTTTAGCTTTGATTTGTGAAGCCCGTCAGGTCTGGACGTCTCCGCATACCTCTGGTGGGAGGATTTTTTCTGATTAAAAACCATTTGTCTCCAGAAGATACAGAGTATTTGACGTCGAGAAAAAAACGTTGGAGAAGAGTCCTGCTACAATGGCTGTCTTATATTTCTGTCTGTACACCTCTAAGTCTGTCCCTCCTTTCTGTCTATCCTACAGTAAGCCCTCATACATTTTCATCTGGTTGTATTTCAACAAGTGAATCCATCTGAGTGGGAAGTGGTAAGACGGTAAAGGACAAGGACTGAAAGATATTAAAATATGAGAGTAAAAAGCATGACAAAATGAACATGAGATTTGATCAAATGATTACAGAAAAAACAATGACTGTCTCTGTCGCTTGTCCTCTTGCTTCGTCTCACCGTTTTTCTTCTTCTCTGTCTCTTCCTCTGCCGCCCACGCAGCTTTGCTGTCCACAATCAAAATGTCATTTCGTGGCCCAACCTCTCTCCTCTCTGCTGTACTCTGGCGCTCTCACACATATCTAGTTATTGATCCGTTCCTCCTCGTCACACCACTGAGCGACTCGTAATCCACTTCATTATTCCACCTACCACCCACACACGCGCGCGCTGGCAGACTCACACACACAGACGCAGCCACAGGGAGGTGAGCAAACATGGAGGTATGTGTGCAGGTACACAACAGCGAGGCACACCCAGACACAAGTGCTAGATAATTTTTCAATTAAACCTCAAACTCCCACAGACTACCTGCCATGCACTGCAGCTACCGACCGGGGCCTCATTTATCAAAGCATGCATTGAACAAGTTTTAAATACGCAAGAGCTGCATGCACCCACAACAAAGTTGGGATTAAGCAAACACACATATGGACACCTGTATGAACACTGATATATCCCCCTGACTGTGCACAAACAGGCTTATTTACTAAAGGAAACAACATTTATGGTATACAGCACCCATATAATAGACCCTGTCATCTTAATGCAAGATGACTTGTGATGGAAAAAAACAGCAACTGACAAAGACAGTGAGGCTGAGGTATGACCAATACCTGCAAAACTGTGATGTGTACTAATAGAAGATGTAAACTTTTACCAGTCAAACATCATCATCATCATGCTAGCATTATCAATTGGAGCATGTTTGCATGCTGAAGTTATGCAGAGCCACTAGTGTGGCTGTAGACTCTTGGAATGTTTCTCAAAGGAGAACACAGTTCATGGTACAGAGCAGTTACAGTATGTATGCTATGCTACAGATGTGTAATTTCATTGAAAACAAAAACTTGTCCGGTAAAAACTCATAACCAGATCCTGTGGAGTCAGTGGTTCTTGCATCACAAACTGCACTGATATCTGGTGCCTGTGGAGTCGTATCGAACTACAGAAACAAGATGAATGAGTAATAGACAACCCAGGCTTCAAGGAGGATCAGCAGCAGGTCGATGTAAATTTCAACAAGATTTCACCCAGGATTGATAGGACTAAAAATAAATGGAGATACCTTTAAAATGCCTCATGGAAGACTGATAATGATGGATTATCCCAAGTCTAAGTTGTACTGCAGTAACATTGGCTAGAAGGTTAATCGTATCTTCAGGCATTACAGTCAACAATCTGTTATTCATGCTGACAGTGGCATTGGTTAACCTGTGATTCCACTTCTCTACCAGTAGGGGTTAGTGTAAACAAGTGGTCAGCAGTGGTTCCTAATGTAGGCATGTACTCAAAATGAAGAATTTCATGAGAAACAGACTCGATTCTACGTGTAAAAATAATACATGTACACAGTCGACGGATCCCATTCATTTTCTATGGAGAGAAGACGAGTAGACAGACCAATGGCTGTAGCTGTATTTGCATAATCACGACTCGACCTCTACTTTATGTAAATGAGGCCATCCAGAAAGAGGCATCAGGCTCGCAAAAGTCACGTCAAACTGTCAGACGAGGCAGTGCTGATAAACTCTGATAAACTATGAATCAAGATCCAGTTGCTGCATTGCCAATTTCTCACCTAAAATGTTTTCAGGAACGCATTTGTGTGTACTCTTTAGCTGTAATATGAGGAAGTTTGTGACCCAGTCGCCATTTTGAAAACAGAGGAGGCAAAAACAAACACTCGCACTACATCACCCACCAGCCGCCTCCTCCCCTGTGAGTCTGTCACATAACACACACAATAACTTCTTTCTCACGACAGTCCTTCTTTAAAGAAAACAAAACTTTTTCACTAACATGTTGATGAGCTCATCCTGCGTCTAATACTTGATCTGCCACTGCAAAATGACAGACCAGAACCAGCGCCATATCCACATATTAATTAAGTATGGCCCATCTCAACTTCTCCCGTCAGCAGAGGCATCTTTTATTCATCTGTCATATGGCTGGCATGTCTACAAACAGATGCGCACAACAAACTCAGCACACAAACAGACTTGTTGGTGAGTTAAATCTGGTCCACACGTAATACACACAGTCCATGCAGAGGATGCAAATATGCACATAGGATATGACCGAGATGAGACTGGAAATTGAAAGATGGTGGAAGTGTGCACGCAGCTCTCTCATGTTACATTTAACTGGTTTCATGGCAGGGATTTTCTTATTGTAGCTCATGATGCAACCTTGCAGCACAGGCTGAACTCCGGCAGTCCTTAGAAGTGTTCTCAGTCCACCTTTTCGGCCGATAGGATCTTGTTCACTTCGTCTGCTGTGCTGCTCCCCATTAAGCTGCCTTTGATTTTTTTTTGTGTGTCTCACCTCAAATGGTAACAATTGACACTCACAGATTGCCGCTGGTAGCCCAGCCACCATGTGCACCTTACAGACAGGTGTCGGAGCACCTGTGGTGCCAGGTGGTTGCCATGGTTACTGTGTCATTTGAGAAGAGAGTATATTATGCACGTCTGGCTTTTCCCGTTGATTGTTGGGTTTAACCTCCACATTTGCAGTTTACCACTTTCATGCTCCAATTCCACAAAAAATAAGTATTCATTACAACATTAAAAATAATCATAGGGCATGAAAACAGCTTATTTATAGCCACTTCAGGTTGGTGAGCAGCTGCTTGGTGTGCCAGCTTTTCAGAAGTGAAGACTGAAATCCCCTCACAGCACACAGGAGTGATTTCTCAGCTCAGACATCTGGTATGAAATAATAAAAACGTATTGATGGGCTGAAGTCTGCAGAGATGCTGCATCACATCAGCTAGGTAGCCCACTGACTGGCTGATATCTGATTTTTAATTCAAGGCCAATCTTGGCAAATCCATACATCAGTGTAAGCCAAACATGCAGCCACATGTGCATGCATGTAAGGGTGGAGGGAATTCACACGCACACACACGCTTACACACAGATGGGGAGCAGATTTTGTTGTTTTGTCTCAGAAAGAAGGAGCTGTGAGGCTCCACATGGAACTGTCAATGAATACGAACTCAAAGATGAGGACTCGCCGTCGGATTCCCTATGCATGCTGGGAAAGAAAGATTGAAGCACGGGGG
>JBBMOE010000026.1:3871238-3894277 GCA_037975065.1 Chaetodon trifasciatus | reverse complement strand
GGGGGGGGGGGGGGGGGGGGCAGGACAAATGAAGGCTCAGAGGAGGAGGATGGAAAGAGAGATAGAGAGAGGGCGAAAAGATGAAAAGAAAGAAAAAGTGAGAAATGGAGGGACAGGTATGGAGGGGAGGGGGAGGAGGAACGAGAAGAGGCAACGTGGTGTCTTTGGGGAGTTGCTGTCAAACCTCTCTAGGAAAGCAAGCAGGAACAGAAACAGCTTCACCCACAGACGCACACACACACACAAACAAACACACACACACGTCCCAACAGCAGGTCCTTGCAAATTGATGCCTATTGAAGTCTCTGCACAAACATCACTAAGCAGTGCTCCCACAAGGCTTTGCTTCAGCCCAGACACCACCTTAGCAATGCTGAAAATCCACTGGATTGATGGACAAAGAGTGTTTAATATCAAAACAGCAGGCTGTCCACAGGAGCTAAATGTGCCGTGTGTGCTCTTGCCTGGCAATTGGTGGCAGTGCCTTGTTTAAAAAGCACTGCACATGTGATTCATTAGTTATATTTTAATAAACTGCAAGTAAGCTAAGGCATGAAATAAGTCACATGGCTCACAAGGAGCTTGTCAACTGGTCACTTTCTGTAAACTGTTCTGCCAGGTTACGGTAGCCTGCCAGGATGAGTAGAGGCTAGTCCAGACTACCATGTTGCCGTTGTTATATTGTGCTTTTTGAGCAAGACAACATGCAGTCAACAGTTGAGGTCAATGTCTCCTCTGCCTCACTTTATAAATACACCGTTGTATTATGGACTGTATACCAAAGATGGTTTCGAATGTGTTTTCATGTCTAACAAGCACATTCAGGCATATCATTATGCTCTTTGGTGATTCCAGTCATAGACACAGGTTAAGATCATGGACCCTGGTCTCACAATTTAAAGCCCCCACCCCGTCTTTGTCCGAGTATCCACACAGTGTATTATTTAACAGTATCTCTCAGCAGATTCAGGAGCCCATGCGGACCATGCTCACAATGGACATCTTAACTTAACTATAGTAGGAGGAGTTTGTTGTAATGTTATTAGTTCCACCTGCTCAGGTGGAACTAATAATCAGCAACCCTGAGCCGAAGACAACAGACGAGCTCTGCTCACACGCTCTGCATTGTTCACTTGTTTATTACTCCTTTCTCTATATAAAGAATCTATATAAAGAATTCTGAATCACTTCACGGTCATTCTGCATCATCGCATGCAATGTTTCACAGCTGCAAATTCTGCAGCGAAAAAGGCGACACATTGCATTGTGGGATTGTTAGTAGAAAGTGGTGTACATGCCACTGACACAACTTTTTTCATTCCATTGTGAAAGTTTTTGAGGGTTCTGTATGGTGTAAAATATTCCCACAGTCTCCTTGATTTGATAAGAAAGAGATGATCGCTTTCAAATGGAAAGTGTTTTGCCTGTTGCTGCTCTCTTATTGTTTTTCCACAGTGTCCTTCTCCCAGAAAACAGCTGTAGGGGTTTGTGAAAGCAATTTATTACCACCCATATTTACATTTATTGTTAGGCTGCGGCCAGTTGTTTCCATAGTTGGAGCAAATGAGGACGTGAGGTACACCCTGTTGCTGACACTCTCCAGCTTTCAAATATGTCGTGTTGAGAGTCATGGGCAAGCGGTTTATTCTGCTGTTTAGGTGTAAGGGCTTGTTGTGTTATTCTTCTATCCTGTATTTGTGGCACTATCTTACAGTAAATGTAACAGTAAAAGTAAGGTCAATTTAATTTCAGTTTCCTAATGGAAGGGAAGAAGATCATTTTGACCTTTCAACCTGCCACACGATCACATCACATAATTAATGAGAAAGACGATTAATAAGAGGCCGGTGCTAGGGAAGAGGGATGTAATCTTTTTTTTTTTTTTGTTTTCCCCAGATGAATTTTACTGGGTCAAATTTGTTTATTGCTTGCAGTTCTGAGGCAGAAGATAAAAGCTAATATGCAGAAAATCAGTCAGAGTGCTCTCATGGCAACCTTTAACATTTTCAGAAGCATAATAACACACTAATACATCATAGTAAGATAGGCACACATACAGCTGCTAGCAGGCTGGGCAGTGCAGGGCCATTAGCCTAGCACTTAGACACACACCATGTCTTTCATTGAGCATGAATGACAGATAGTGCTCTCTCTCTCTGTGTGTGTGTGTGTGTGTGTGTGTGTGTGTGTGTGTGTGTGTGTGTGTGTGGTCATTGGTGAAACCAACAACTGCCATAAAGCCATGGTTTCAATAACACATTTTCCTACAAGAACACACAAGGGGCTCTTCAGCAACCCACAGCAGCTCAGTGTGTGTGTAGTGTGGCTGTGTGTGTGTGTTGGTTATCGCCACTGAGGGGCCCATAACAGTCTCAGTGCCTCAGCATGGTGAGTAAACTGTGTAGAAGTGTAGCCAAACAAGGATGCACACAAGTATGAGCGCATGCACACACACACACACTCACACAGAAATACACGCGCTCATGCACACACACACATGCACACACACAGAGTAGATATATGACCTCAGGGTTGGGTATGAAGGGCTAGCCAGGGTGATGTATAGGCCAAGGCCTTGGCCATAGATCTAATAGATACAATGGACTGGACCTTGGAACATTCACACACACACACACACACACACACACACACCCACACACACACACACACACACACACGCACACACACATTTTCTGGCTAAGGCAGAGTGCTGGGTGATGACGGCTGATGATCTCCGCCACACATACACGCACACACACACACACACACATAGACGTTTGTACTTCTATTCTTGTGAAGACGCTCATTGACATCATAAGATCACTTTATATTTCTGCTTCATGCCAGTGATACGCCACACGCTGACGTTGTACCATGGTGTAACTGGCCGTAACTAATGTGCAACTGGTTGTTTTTTAGCAATGTGCAGTGTCATCAACTCCTCTCCCTCTAGGCGGGCCATCTGCTGGGCCTGACATGTGATAACTAAGCAGATAATCCACTCCTTGGTCGTTTGAGCAACACATTTCAGATGGCACGGGCAAATGTAGGCGAATTACTTGAGAATAAGGTCTCTGTTATTATTTATGGTTGTCACCACATACCATGGATCTTACCAAGCAAATACAATAGTAATATAATGATACATTTTAATTATGGAGTGCTTTTCAGGGTACACTTGCAGGTGTAGTGGTGGAGCTCTGGATGCACTGGAGTTTATTTGGGACTTTGGAAAATGTGTCATAACGAATGCTGTTGCAGTAGTCAGTTCTGCGATGTGATGAGGGCATGGATCAAAGTTTCAGCAGCAGGGAAGGAGAGTGATTGGCGGAGACAATGTTTTTTAGGTGGAAAAAGACAGTTCAGGTGATTTGATTGACATGCGGTTCGAAGGAGAGGTTGCTGTTGAAAATAACTCTAAGGTTGCAGACGTATGGCAGAGAGAGAGAGAGCGATGGCGAGGCTGGTGATGCAGAGGGAGAATTCAGGTGGGAGAGAAGAACACTGTGGCTGATGGCATCAAAAGCCACAGTTAAGTCGAGAAAATCTACTGGTTCACCCAATCAGTACATTATTTGATATTCATTATTAAAATTATAAGGAATGTGCTCAAATAGTGTTTTCTGAAGAGAAAACCTGACAGTGTTAAATGAGGTCTTCATTCCTAATTGCCCGTTATTCTACCGTGTTTCTCTTTTCTGTTTTAATTCGCTGCTTTTCTGTTAATATTCAACACTCCCCTCCCCCTCCCCTGTTTACCTGCCATCTTCATAAATTCAGCGCACTGTACATTTCCACTGCAGTTCCACTTGTTAACGCATTGAGTGCAACAACAGAGGCATGTCACACAGCACAGCACAGTGCTGCTCTCACTTTCTCTTCTGTAACAGAAATGCTCTTTTATCCAATAATAATTTCCAGTTGCTTCCATTTTGCAACTCCATTTTGCAACCCTCCTCTTCATCAAAACTATGAAATAAGAATGAACGTTTGCATTGTGGGATTGTTAGTAGAAAGTGGTGACCTAATAGAAATAAGATTTGAAGAATACTGTACGTAACTGATGAAATGACTCGTTTAGACAGACATGCATCACAGTTTGCCAATGGTCTCTCATTTTCTTTATTTCTGGCTCTCTTTCTTTCCTAATTGAATTTCTTTCTTTCTTTGAATCTCAGCTGGCAGAATGCAATCTTCACTTAATGATCTGCTGGATAGTGCAATTAGAAGAGTCTCTGGATGCCTTTTATTGTTAGCACCAGCTGCACATTTGTGATTGGATGTGTGTGTGGGGTTGCAGGTAGAATACGAATGTATACAGTGTATTTCTCAGGGCAGCTAAGTAATAAGATTGCAGCTTAATTGATCATGGTTGTTAACCTGTGGGTTTCTCACAGTCTCACGGTAACACAAAGCAATAGAGAGGATAACACAAACTAGCAGACGCTACTTTCATATGCAATGTGTGTGTGTGTGTGTGTGTGTGTGTGGGTGGGTGGGTGTGGGTGTGTGTATGTTCTCCTCCGTGAGCACTAAATGTGTCCTTGCTAACCTTACCAGCTGTCGACCCATCACAGCACCTGTTCCATTTCCTGTACCATGACACTGATGTGACACACACACACACACACACACACACACACTCCCAAAAAAACAGCATGTAACTTCTCCATAAAAATGCAGTAGCAAATGATGATGACTTCCACTCCAGTACACGGACCACTGTGTTCAGCTGAATGACCTCTTGAATACACATGCTCATACACACAGTGGCCTGTTTTCCATTTTTCCAGCACTGCCCATCAGCACTGCAGATAATATCCTTCTTAAGCTATTCAGCCCCATATTGAATTTCAAAAAAGCAAAAAAGTCTGCCAGGGCGTGAGCTTCATTTGCAGCTCTCGGTTCAAAGCAATGTTCTTTACTCATTTCTTCACACTGTGTGACTTGCCTTGTTTCATGATACAGCAATGTCCTATTTATTTTGACTTGATTGAAAATAATGACATTTTGTTCAAGAAAAAAATGTGAACAAGTCAAACTGTGTTGAAAATAAAAGAATTCGATAAACCTTGCTGGTAGATTTATTCATGTCTTTACTAAAATGAATGAAGAAGAAATGAATTTGATTTGACTAAGGTCTGATGTTTTTTTAATGTATTTTCCACGAAAGCAGATGACTCAATTTTAAAGTGGATCACTTCTGCATGCGCGTGTGTCACTGTGTGTTTCAATAGTAATGTTATGTAGGACTTGGCCGCAGTCTCCATGAGAGTGATGGACAGGCAGCTGAGTCAGTCAGGAGGCAAGTCACCCACTGACTCCCCAGCACACATTTACACTGGCTTAGCCTGTTTATCAAGCAAAAACTATGATGTACCAGCAGACACACAAACACACATATTTAAAGACACACACAAACACACACATGCACACACGCACACACAAGATGACAGAAGCTGTTAGCCCTCCTGCTGATCTGATGCAAAAGCAATCCCGTTGATGGACATAATCCCTTTTAGAGAGAGGGAGAGGGAGGAAGAGATGTAACGCTGGCTGACAGCGAACTTGCCTCAACAAGGGGGAACGACCACAGAAGCCGCAGTTGAGGAAATACCACAGCCATGACAATAAATGATGGCTTTAATGAAAAATGGATGGAGTTTTATTGGTCTGGAAGATGCTGTACTGTACATACACATAGAGGCTGAGCAGAGAGTCCCACTGGTGAGGCAGATGCTGCTATCCTACAGCTGGGCATGTCCATCTGACTGGCAGGAAGAAAATAAAAACATATACCAGTCTCTGTGTTTGTAAGTGTGTTGATGTCCTTGTGCATTTAGCCATGTCTGCTGTTAACAGAATGGAAAATGGTCCAACATGAGTGTGTAGCACTTGCACCACACCCTGAGCCAGTCTGCTTATGTGGATGCGCCTATGTGTGTGTGCTTCATCTGTGCTGTCTTTAAAGGTCTTTGAGGTCATTGATTGCAGTGATTTGACCAGTCAGGTACACCTAATGCAGTCTAATACAACAGTCCTGCAGTAAATCCTTTCTTTATGAAGGTTATCGGCTGAAATCCAACTTTGATTTATATGATTTGCCATAAAAACTACAGCAAAGTTGGGATTTAGTGTCATGCCTGTGCAAAGTCTCACCCCGACCACCGCCGACATTAGACAGTGGTCACTTGTTATGTTGATTTCAGTCTATTTGGGTCCAGTTTAACATTGCTATATAACGCACAGGGGTTTTCTCATGCATAATTGAAGATAACGGACAATGTAGACAGTTGATAACTTATATCTAGTTACTGTTGAGTTACTGTCTATGTCAATCACTTTGGACATTCAAGGCTTGTATTTAAGGGTAGTGATTCAAACCCTTTGATTACTTTCACATCACATTATATCTTTAACCTCAACATCATCTGGTACATATCGTGCTGATCAAAGTCGTGGTCTGATCAAAATAAAGACGATGTGTTCTGTTCTTTAGACCCATAATCTATCGTTGTTTTGCACATGCAGAAAAAGAATCTGCTGATTGAGTTGTTGACAACATCTGTATTTTCCAGGCAGAATGGTGACGGAAGGTGACAAAGGAGGACAGAAACAGAAAGAAAAGGCAATTTCTATTAGTAAAGAATCCTGCAGCATGGCTCTTTTAGGAGATAACATGAAATTGAATGGGAGAGTGCAGAGCTGCCTCCTTTTCAAAAGAAATGTTCTTGATATGTGTGTGTGTGTGTCTGCTTGTGTGTGCGTGGGTGTGTGCCTTTACGCGAAAGGTTAATTGGGTGGCTGCTGTTGTCCCAGAGACAGAGACAACAGGATTTGTAATAGCTGTGACATTCCTGCCTGCTCCCCTGCAAACTCCAGGCAATGGTGTGAGAGTGTGTGCTGTGTGGGTGGATGTGCGAGTGGGGGGGGGTGGTGGTGGTGGATTGGTGGTGGTTGTGTTTTGACGTCCCTATATAGAGTCTACTTTGTTTGCACTTGGAGAGAAATTCAGACAGAAAGAGGAAAAGTTAGAGGGTTCTGCAGTGTTTCCATTAGGTCCTTAGCTGAAGTGCCATTTCTGATACACTTGGTCGTTCTTTATAGACCAGCTGATGGACTGGAAGATACTGCTCCTGTTTAAACTAGTTTCTCCTGCAGGGACATTGGGTGATTTATCTATAATTCCCCACAGGGTATGTTCATCCAAATTCTAAAAAGAAAAAAAAAAAAAAGATGCATTTTGAGATGCTATTTGTTTGAAGGAAAAAGAATGTTAATTAGTAGGGCTGCTAATTATAAGTCTTACTAATACATAGCACATAATTAGTTGCAGATTGTGACATTTTGCGGACAATGAGGGACATCTCTGAGAAATAAAAAGGGGAATTTTAATAACTGTTGTCTCATTGATCTGATTAGACTCCAGGCCAACAGCAGAGTCTGAAGTGGAGTTTGGAATTGTGTCTGTACACCAAACTAAAGCAGCAGTCTGACTCAAACAAAATGCACAAAAGGTGAGAAAGATGTCCCACATCTTAAAGTAGCCCTCCGAGCTCTCATGCTGAAGGAACGTGTGCACCGATGTTCAATATTTCAACACAGACACACACAAACACACGTCCCTCTTGAGGGCTTGGGAGATGCAAGTGCAGGTGTCACGAGCCATCAGCTCACTGAGTCTGCTACAAGATAGCCGGATATAGACACACACGCACACACACACACACACACACACACACACACACACACACACACACATGCATGAATGTTGCATTGGTGTGAACAGACGAGAGAAGGCTCCTAGCTAAAATGAGTCTGTGCTCATCTAATAATGATGCTGCCTGAGAAAATCAGACCTGATAGAGGCTTTCATCACTGCCACATGTATAATCTACACAGAGAGGGGGAGCGAGGCGGAGTGACAAATAGACAATAATGGAGTTATAGAGTGAGAAAGAAAGGAAGGAAGATGTACGAATAGAAGTCCATTTTACAGTTTATATTCCCTCCACATATGTTCAAACACACGTAATCCTGCTCAATGCCTTACTTTGATGTAACTAAGCATGACATATAGTCGCTGTGAATTTACAGGTAGACGTTCGAATCATAGATATTTAATGCTTGTGCTCTGCACTGTGTTTTTAATGATAAGCAATGTGACTTTTATTTAACATTATTCTGTAGTAAATATATTTATAGGAATAACAACTACTCATTTTAGCTGCTCTTTGTCCTCTCTCCATTTTTCTTGGAGCTGATGAGAAAGGTAATAAGTCCAGTAGAGTCCGACTGCAGTGTATGGTGATGTCCCTTGGGATGGTATGCAAATACAATTTGCAAGAATTTGCATTTAAATTCCTGTGCTAATGGACAACATTGTAACTTCCTTTAGTGTAGCAAAAGGGAAAACAAAATGCTTTACAAACAACATCATCAGCTCAAAGATTGTAATAGCTCAGCATTATGAGGAATGGGAAAGAAATAAATATGGTAAAGAAATACAGGCAGTTTTAAAACATGCGCTTAGGATTTTATACGCATTACTAACACCTACTGCAAAGAATGCCTGTTAACTTTCCAACCATGGAAACCAACAAAACCATATTTCTTGCAGGAAATGTAAGTGTTCGTGAGTCTGTTCAGGAAATGAATGCAGACAAAGGCATGTGCAAAATGCTGTGTGACAGTGAGACAGCCCACCATGCAACAATGACCAGATGAAAATACAACAATGTGGTAATAATGGCGGAGACTTGAAGGACATGTGCAGGGGGACTGGGATATTTGTGAGGTGTCATATCCTAGTAACAACAAGTGTAGTCTGAACTTTTGGTCACTGCTGTAACATTGAAATGTAATGTAATGATATTATTGGCATCCTTCTGGTGAACGTGTGAGCGGCGCGATCCTTCACTTTCGGTGTGTCGTCTGTTCATTTAGTTTATTATTTATTATCTATATTATAACTGTTCTGAAGAAGTGTGAACATGTTTCAGGCAGAGTGAGAGAGACAAAAGGTTGACGTGTGTGTGTGTGTGTGTGTGTGTGTGTGTGTGTGTGTGTGTGTGTGTGTGTGTGCGCGTGTGTGTGTGTGTGTGTGTGTGTGCATACTACAGGGAAGAAACCTGCAGGTTGATACTTGCTCACGCTATGGTTAAGTACACACTCACCTCACACACACACACAAACACACATATGTATATACACACTCATGGCCTCTGGTGAGAGTTGCCATGTGGAAGTCCTTCCAGGTCAGTAACTTCAAGTCTACTGAAACATACACACACACACACATTTTTGTTCTTCTCCCTCCACCTCTGTCTTCCCTTCATTTCCTTTTCCTGTTTCCATCACCACCAGTTCCTCTGACCTGCCTTCCTTTCTGCTCTGTGCTAATTGGACACTCCCACCTGATATGAGGCTAAATTAAAACAAATTATCATTGGTAGTTCAGAAATTGGACATGTTTGATGCCACTTCCTCTTCCTGGTAATGTGCATTTATTAATAAAGGTTATTTCTGCAAACAGAAACTCATTTCAGACAGTTTCACCTCTGCTATGACTCGTCATCTCCACTTCTTTATTTCTCTCTCCTCCTTTCTCTCTGCTCTGTGATTTGGAGAAGCTGAAGGCACCGATCACCTCGTAACACCATAACCGTTGTGACAACCCGGCGTCACAGTGGCCAGCCTACCACAGACGACGCCAGGAGACAGACGGAGGAAGGATTGATAAAGCATGACCACATAGACAGAAATATCAGCTCACCCTGTCTGTTAACTTTCCTCCTCCCTCACTGTCTGGGTTGCTGAAGTCAAACTTGCTAAACTGTCTAATCCTTTAGAAATGCGTCTGAAATGCTCAGTTATTCTATATTTGATAGATGTAGACATCTTTCTGATAATACTCAGTAGGCTTGTATTAAATCTTGATTCTTGTCATTTAGTATGAAATAATACAAAATTTAATAATAGCTTCCTATCATCATGTTGTCTCTGCAGGTTGTAAAAACCAATGAAAAAGCGTCACACCATCTGGCACTAAAATTCCAAAACCACTGAAACCAGCAGTAATAATGATTCCGTGTGGAGTGAAATCAAAATGTGGCATCAGCGTGAACACTTGTTACGGCCGACCCATAGACGACCTGTGATGTACTGATCAAAAGAACAATAAATATGTAATGAAACAAACAGGTGGACAATATCGATGCAACACACACACACACACACACACACAGAGCAGATGACAGTATGTAAGCTCCACTCAGCCAGTGTGTAACTGCCATCTTCCCTCTCTTTAACTGCTCTCTCCATATAACGTTGATGGTTCTGCTTAATGAGGTCGCGGTGGCTCAGACATGGAGCGTCTGCTTATTTACACCACATACTGTGGGCTATTTTTGCTGTGATTTAGCTTCTCCTCTCTTTTTTATCCACCTTTAGAAAACAATATCCACCCCATGGCATTGAATATCCATTTTTATGTGCAGAAAGTCATTTTTGTTACCTTCTGAGGTTTCTGCTTGTAATATATACGCACGCACTGTATGTGTGAAGACTGGGTCATCATCAGTAAACAGCTTTCCTGCAGCTGCCAACACAAAAAAAAACAAAAAAAACAATGAAATGATGAAATGATGAAACACAGTCCAGGAAGCATGCTTTGGATAACAGATCCATGAATCTGAAGGCTCATCAGATGTCAAAACACTACACAGAGGTTTATAGAACCATAACTGTGGATTTTCAGTAGAGTCACGGCAGTAATCACTCTGTTCTCTGCCATGGCAGTGACAGCAGAAGGCGTTTCTAACTTGGGCTGCTATGCAGCAATGCTAATGTTCAGGAATTGAACTTGTGGTCAAAAGTGTATGTCCAAATTTAATTTCCCATGAGTACATTTTGCGAAGTCAGGCGATTTCAACCAAAAATTGACTTGTATTCAGTGAGTTTTGCTTGAAACGCAGCTGAGACTACAAAGACTACTAAATTAAACTGAATCGTGATTCTGGACATTCACTCTTCTTTAAGCTCTGATTTGGTCTCCACCACCTGCTTACAAAAACATCTTGCTCTTTCGCCGAAAGACTTTCCTTGAGCTGGCAGTTGACTTCAGCACTCAGCTGCTTTGAACTAGTCAAGGCAGCATAATCTCTGCTGAGAGCTAGTGACCTGGCGATCCTTTCACATTACACAAATCACACAGCAATGCTAAATACTGGGCCAGTTGCTACTGTTAGCCAACGAGCCTCTCCTAACAAATAAGTTTTACTGATATGTCCGGGCCATAACTCTGCACTGAATCTGTCTTTGTCTTCTGTCATGCTTTACAGTAAGTGAGTCCATTAGTCACCAAAGGCAAGACACTTAGCCTCAGTTTGACTTCACAAACAGCCACTGCTGTGCCTTAAGAGAAGACACGGTTTCTAGATAGCAGTGAGACCAAAGGCATATCACATGCACACATGCACGCAAACCCGGAGCCGTCTTGTTAAGGCTATTCGTGTAAACAGCATTTTGTCTAGCAAGCTACTGCCTTTGGGAGGTATTTTTTTTTTTGTGAACATAGCTTATTTGGAGTTCAAGAAGGAGGCAGCAAAGGGAGAGAGACTGGAAAGCAGGAGGAATAAAGGGGAGAATAAAGACACCTGAAGGAAAGAGCATGCAGAAAAGAGAGCAGAGAGGAGAAAGACATGCAGGCATCCCAGATAAAGAGGTTTAATTGACTGTCACAGGGCCTTGTGGTTGTGCTGCAGCTACTAATATCCAGCTAGAGGCCACAGCGGACACACAGAGAAGCCGGACTCTCCTCTCATTATCTTCACTACCCTCAAGCTTTCGCTCTCGCTTCCTCTCTGTCTTGCACACAGTCTGCGTTTCGGCTCCATTTTAGTTTATTTGGTTTAACTCATGTGCCTTATTGGCCCGAATGCTAGATGAATCCCATTGTCAAAGCATCCCATAATGAATAGAAATCATAAAAATAACTAGCACACAGCAATAAGCTGCACTGTATGACTGTGAGCTTGTATGTGTGTGTGTGTGTGTGTGCTGAAAGATCTTTTAATGGTGGATCTGGGTTGCTGTGTATGAAATGCTATGTGTATTGCATTGTGGGCCTCGTCTACTTGTTTGTGTGTGTGTGTCTGTGTGTGTGTCACGCTCTCTATTTTCAGTTCAGTTCACAGTGTTTTATTGGAATGAATGTTAGATGAAATGTATTGCCAAGCATCAAAATGCAATTAAATAAAATAACAGAGAAATTAATTAGTACATGAACATCTGCGGGTATTTGCGGGTGTGTGTGTGTGTGTGTGTGTGTGTGTGTGTGTGTGTGTAGGATGTCATAGCTGTAACAAAACAACAAAGAAAAGGAAAGATTGGATAATGATTGAAAAGCTAGGAATGAATGTATCTTCTTTTATGCCACTTCTGTCTCTCCTCCCTCTAACCTCTTCCTAATCCTAACTCTCCCTCCTCACCTTCATCATCACACTCTTCCTCCCCCTCCTCCCTTCATGTCCCTCCTGCCCTGTACACTCTAATAGGCTATTGATTTTCCATCTGCTCACGAAGCAGCCTCTACTTTTACCGTTCACTCATGATATTAGCTGTCCATTAACAGCAGTGAGCAGCTCTGCCTGCACGTCAGTACCTTGGCTTACACATACACACTTTTCACACACACACGCGCGCACACACACACACACACACACACACACACACACACACACACACACACCACACAGATCAGCTGTATTAGTCCTCTGCAGCACACTGACCTTTCTTACATTCTTTTCTAATTTTCTTTTCAGAAATAAGGGAGTTAGAGGGTAAAAGAACTTATTTTCAACCACATACTGACATAATTGCTCAGTTTTTGCCATGATTATGAATAATTGCAGGTCATAATTTCATCACTTCAGCCAAGCTGCAACCTGCTGTTACAAACGTCTGCATGTTAGCTTGCAAGTCAGGTGCACGTCTCTATTTTATTATAGAAATCTGTACAATGACCATAGTTATATGTGCAGCAGCTCTATGTAAACATTAACATCGGCTGCTTTTCAGTTGCAGCTGACCTACAACCATTAGTACTGCTCCTTGGTGTGTAGGGGATCGGGTTTTACAGATTTTACAGTTTTGGGTTCATGTGTTTATTTAGTTCCAACCAAATGTTAGCTGCTTGAATTTTATAGCCTTGATGGCACCACACAGCCTGAGATTCACTTGTTCCTGCTGGTGCTGGCTCTGCTTTTGTGATTCCTCCAGCTCACATTTGTGGGGTGGTTCCTGGATATCAAATTGTTAATTGGGCAACTCTTGGGGCGCCCCCTAGTGGCTGAGGGGTTAAAAGCATCAGCTGTGAACCACAATGTCCTTCATTCAGGTACAGGCCAGAGGTCTTTGCTGCACTTCTCTGCACTGCATTCTCTATTTCTGTCTGTTATCTATACAATATCAACTCACTCATAAAAAGAAGAAAGAAAGAAAGAAAATATACAAATAATAATAATAAAAATGTTGGCAATTTATTTATAGCAATAGAATACCATTTTCATGTAATAATCGATCAATTGTCAGTATCACGTTCTCCTCATATGTAATCGACAAGGAGAACTGTAAAACTACTGGTCCTCCCTGTTTCACTGCAGCAAAACCTAACCAGGAATCTGTCTTGCTAGCCGTTTATATCATGTTAGTTTCAAAATTCTGACAACAATGTGGGATGATACTGCATTTGTATTATTGTCTGGCACTCTATTGACTTTCACTGCTCATCATTAGTTTAGTTTATGGATCCAGCTGCACTGTCTGACAAGATATGGCAATTAACTGTCCAGTTTGTCAATCTCTGACATAACTGCTTTGTTTTTAATTGCATATGAAATGACATTCACTTTGTCCAACTTATGAATGAAGTAGTTCCAGTCACTTTTTTGTTCGAGTAAAATGTCACTGACAGCTATTTTGTCAGTGTAGCTGCATCTGGACATCTGGTTTCTACATTAGTAGCAGCCTACAGCATACAGATAAAATGCAGCCAAAGTACAAAGCTAAAGCATCTATTATCTGGGGACAAAGGAGTGGACATGTCTACACCGAATGTAGCATCCACTGTACAGTGTAAACATGTCGGGGGTGGAGATCATGTGTGAGGCCCTCACAGAATGTGGGTGAGGCAGGTGTTAGCAGGACGTCTGAGGGAGGTTAATGACATATTAGTATTATTGTACAGTCAGAGGTTGCTGTGGCCATCTATCAATTTGTCTCTACTGCCGGTTATTGCCATTATCACTACAGCTGAGCATCATCACAGTTCTTGCTGTGGGAATCTGCAGTTAGAGCTGGATCATTTTTCTTAATCTGTCTTAAAGTTCTTTCCTTTTAATTTGGCTCCTTTGATTTCCTTTTAGTTGTCTTTTGTTGTCTTTATTGCCCTGTTGGATTCTCCTGTTTTTCATCTTTCATTTTCTCTTGGCCCCTTTCCACTTGACTTTCTGCTGAATTTATTTTCCTTGTGTGTATGTTTTACAAGGGAGCAAATGCATTCATCACTTTTAGACCACAAGGACAACCACAATGCATTTTGGTGAGAAACACTGAATTTTAACATAATTGCAGAACAAATACCTTTAAAATGAACTTACTTGCATTAAGTTACCGTGTGTGTGTGTGTGTGTGTGTGTGTGTGTGTGTGTGTTTGCACAGACAGTCAGAGAGTGACAGCTCTGATGGATTTAATGTCTCTCTTCTGATCTGATCCTTACTTTTGAAGTTCATTTGTCACCTCAGTTCGTGCACTACATAATAATGTTCAGACCAAATATTAATCTCTGCTTCAAGTAGCACAAGGTTAATTGATGATAATACATGCAGTATTTAGACAACATAGGAACTGCAGAACCAGTGGGCTAATTGAAGAAGCTGTTTTACAGCTAAATTCAAGAAAATGCCAATATCAATATATTACATTTCCATTAAAATCACATTGTGACTGCAACAGAATTAAATAAGATTTTTAATTGACTGAATCACTTAGAGGCTGTAACAGTATTTTGTAGTTATTTCTCTTGTCTTGTCTCTCTTTCAGTCTGTCACTCACTTTAATTTCTTCTCATGCATAACTCTCAGTGCATCTGCGTCTTGTTGGCCCCGTTGTCAGCCTGTGCAAGTGAACAGTTGCTTTCTTATTGAATATGATCCCTGTAATCAGATGCTCCAAAAATAGGAGATTTGTCCAATTTCCTGCCACGTCGATCTGCGACATTGACTCTGTCTTTATCCCTGTCGTCTCATTTCCCTTTGCTCAGTTCCTCCATTACCTGCTCTGTGCGTCTGATCTCTCCACTGACGATTAAAATCACACAATCCTCCCTGTTTGAGACAGACAAAGCAGCTCATTTACGATCCCACGCTTTACAGGCTTTCAGATTTTAATGCTTTTCACCTCTCAGCAAAGCTACAGAAGAATCTTTGAAAAACACTAAATATGGAACAGTTTTCTATCACATATTTGTGCCATTTGGACCTCACGAGAAGAGGGATAGCTTTTGTAACCAGCGAAAAACGAGTGAGAGCAAAACTCTTTTTTTACAATCACACCCAGAGGAGCACAAACCCTTGAAAACCAAAAACAAATCTATAAAACAATAAAGAAGGATTGGCATTTGGCATTATTATCATCTAAAATTCAAGTGAATAGCTGCTTCACTGTAGTTATCTGCTCCCTTTGTGCACTGGGCAACTGTTTCATCAAGGCTCAGGTGATATTTAGCAAAATGAATCTGGGTAGATTTTAAAGTATTTGAGGACAACTTGAACACACTCAGACACCCAACCAACATGAAAATCAACTGACAAATCCCCCCAAAAACATGACAAAGCCGTGTGTCCCAACAGCATTGGAGTATCTATGTTACATGGGCTGTCATAGCTGAATCCAAATGGAAACGGTGCTGTTCTGTCTCTGCCAACGCTTAAAAGCTGTGAAAAGATCAAATCAAAATGTACCAAAGCATCTCCACTACCTGCCACTGTTGTTTAACAGTGAGAAGAGATTCAACATCACACCTGCACTCTTTTGCGCTGTCTGGGCTCCATTTATGCAAATAGAACGTTTCACATGAACTGAACTGGACTGGACTTATGAAAAGGTGCTGGGGTGTACAATATAAGTAGAAAGTAAAAACGCTGATCTTTCTGGCAGTCCAGATATATTTTTCATCTGAGTAATTATTGAAAGAAAAAAGAAGTTTAACGATGTGTTTACGACACATCACACCACCACTACATCACTACTTTCTCATGACACTTGTTCTGTTTTATCACAGGAATTTACAATTAGTTGGCGGTTAAAGGGCAATTTCCTGCTCATAAACTTTTAAATATTTGACTTTACAAGTTGAGGAGCACCTGAATGCACCATTAGCCAGCTTTGTGAGCTGCATCCTTCAGGGTATCCGGATGCAGCAATCTAGTCATTGACTGTATTATTATGGACATGCACCTTTCAGCATTTGAAGACCTCAAACACCTTTTTTTTTGGCAGGTGAAGCTCCCATTGTGCAGAAACTTCCGAGTTCAGGCTGATGTTTAGAATCAGACTTAAGTTCGTTAGCTTGGAAATGAATCTAATCAATGTAAGATCCTTGTAAGTACTGCGCCACAAGTGTGCATGCAAGTGAGTGAGTGTGTGTGTGTGGACGCGTGTGTGTGAATATGTCCGCGAGATGAAATTGCGTTGGCCTTTACGGAGCCGAGTTAATTGTCTGATTGGGCAACTCAGCTCCCTCCTGGACGGCTGTAATTCACGGATCCCCCGGCATATGTGAGGCTGCCGCAACACATACTTGACCTTCTCAAATAACGAAGCCAGATAGAGATGTCTGTGTGAGCATGCATGTGTGTGTGTGTGTGTGTGTGTGTGTGTGTGTGTGTGTGTGCTGACAATTTGTTTAATAAGTGGACAGCTGGGCCGACAGCTCTCTCTTTGGAGAGCTAAAAGCCTCTTTAATTTAGAGAGTTGGAATGAGGGAAAAAGAAGTCCACAAATAGAGAACAGAGTGATACCGCAAAAAAGTGCAGTCTGCCCAGTGAGGAAGGAAATGAAATGAGACAGCTGTTGATTTCCCCTCCTAAGCCCAAATAAATAAATAAAAAAATAAGAAAAAAAAATACATAGAAATGACACATTAAAGTCAGAATCAGTGTTGGCCATTTTAAAAAAAGAATACCTCTTTTATACAATTTTTTGGAGGTCATTGCGTTTTCTTTGGTCTGAGCTAAAATTGGAACACAGATAATACAAATTATTCTCTCTCTCTCTCTCTCCCTCTGTGTGTGTGTGCTTGTTTTTAACCCACAAAACAGGCACATTTTCAATGAGGACATTTTGGCTGGCTAAGACTTGGCTCTAAGGGTTTGGGTTGAAGAAGGTTTAGGTTAGGGTAAGGGGCTGGGGAATGCATTATGTCAAACAGGGTCAAGTCAGGTGGAGTTAAGTTTATTTATAGAGCACATTTACATATATATTACAGGACTGGAATTAAACACACAGACTTAGGTAAAAGGATAGAAGTGAATGAATAAAAGAACAGAATATCTTGATAACATCAAAACACAAATAGCGCTACACAAGCCACAAAATAAAATTCAAACAAATAAAAGCCAGTGTCATGACGATAATTGAGAGGCTAAAGGAAAGAGATGGCGCAATGGGAAAAAAGAAAAAAAAAAAAAAGAAAAAAAAGGAAAATACTTGATCGTCTTTAGTTTTTAACTGGAATGAAGAGCAGTGATTGGTCACTACATCTGAGGGAACGCAATGTAGAATAGGGGATGAGTAATTTTGAGATGTAATTTTAAGATTTTGAGATGTGTGTGTGTGTGTGTGGAGGGAAGAGGTGACTGTGTGAACTATATCTATATCTGGCCATCCTCAAGCGCACTCACTGAGCTGAAAGCTTTCTGACGACACCTGCACTCACATCACCTGAGCCCTGAAGAGGGGTGTGTGTGTGTGTGTGTGTGTGTGTGCGTGTGCGTGTGTGCATGCATGTGATGAAATATTGAACATCACTGCACATTTTCTCCAGAATGAGAGCTACACTCAGATGTAGGACACCTTTCTCACCTCAAACGTGTTTGGTTTGCTTTGAAACGCACCATTGCTTTGGCTTGATGCGACTGTAAGATGCAAAACTACACTGAAGAAACATTCAAAATAAAAGCTCAGATGCTGTGCAGACCAATTCTTACTGGGGACATTTTCAGCCCTACAAGGCAGGTATGAAAGGCAACTTCCATTTTCATCATGCTGACAGGCTACATACCATTAGCAAACACAAATTGCTATTAATTAACTTGCATGACTTGGAAACAGGAGACAAGAGACTGTGAGCCGCTTGCATGTGGTTGCTATGCAGCAGTAGTTCAGAGTGACTACGCTATGACTGTTCATGTTATTGTGTTGAGAGGAAGAGGAGTGTCGCAGCTGACACCCTGCTACAGTGAAGTACGGGATGAAATTTGGATCAGAATCAATAGTCATGATGTCAGTAAAACTAGGAAAGTTGTGTCTTGGTTGATCAACTTTTAACATGTTAAGTGTTAGGTAAGTAGGTAAGACCTGCAGTTTTGGTTTTATTCAACCAGATTCTAAGATATCTAAGATCTCTGCCACCAATATAAAGTCATTCTTGTCAAAGTGTCTTGAATAGGAATCAAATAAACACAAATAAAAAAGTCTTTTATGATCTTTCATATTTCTACTCACTCAGTGTGAAACCTGGGACCATGGATCTTTTCCAAAACCACACATTCGATGTCTGACATGTCATCAATATGTCTGGAAATAGTGTTATCTGAGAGAGGGACCGTGGCTATTTCTTTAACCGCTTCAGGTGTGAGCATCTCATTTACAATGGCTTTGCAGAAGAAGTATTAATGACTCTGCCACAGTGTGGGACTTTTTTGATTTAGCTACAAGTTCAGCGACGTGGTAGCTTAGCTTTAAGGACTCTGTCATTTACCTTTGCTGTTTTTCTCATAAAAGTTGCCCGTTTCTCCATGTGTTCATGCAGGCGAACAAAATAGTCCGCATTCTTGTTTTGAAGCGTAGGGTGTTTTGTTTTGAGATGCCGTTGAAGCTTACTTGGGACCATAGCACTGTTGGATAGCTTTTCACCACACACCAAGCACAACAGACTTGGTGTCGTTGCATCCCTGGTAAAAGTGAATCCAAATGAAATATAGCTTTCGCTGTATTGCCTCGCGCAAGAGACGTTGCACGAGGTCGTCGTCTTTGCTTTTTTTTGATCTCCATACTAGGGCCTTCCCCTGGGTCCGAATTTTGCCCAAGGCCCAGTTCAGAGTTAGCACTTTTCCTTTTCAAAAACTTCTCCATCACTGTCACCGTTGTCTCGCTAGCCACAATGTCACTGTCACTGCCACCTGTCGCATCCATGCATCACTATTTCTCTTGTCTTAAAGTACAGCGTAATTGGCTACCTGCTGCCACCTAATGATATAGAAGAGTATTACATGATTACTCTTCCAGTCACTAGACAGCAGACACTGGCATATTAATGTTTTTTAGACCAATCAGGTGAAATTGGATAATTTCCCACGGCACAGCTGACGATCTCTCACGGCACACTAGTATGCCACGGCACAGTGGTTGAAAAACACTGTGCTAGACAGTGCTCCACCACCACATGCCACGCTTAAAATTAAGGGGACCATTGTCATGGTTGCAAGGGTAAACACTTGGTTAGGGAATACCTGCAGTCACGGTTAACAGAAAACTGTTGGTAGGGAACTGCAAACAAACAGTGGTCTCCTGTGTCAGTCAATGACCCATCCATCCACCCTAACCTCCTCTCTATGAGAATGTCAAATAAGGACTTCCTCCTCTGCTCCCATCATAATTACCACAGCCATTACAGGGCTTTGTTACAGAAAAGAACAGATGCTGTTTTCCAGGCACTCATTGAAACGACTGATGCTGTCATTCTTCATGGGAGGACAATCTGAACTGTACACTGGGAGAATCTTTGATAGCTGCTTTGAATCCAGCAAAGCTGAGGTCAATCGGATCTTGCTAGAAATAGTGAATTATTACAAAGAGTCTGACTGAATCTTGGGAGAAGCTGCAACACCCTGCAGCAGGCCTCATCCTGTCCAGCACCGGAACTCCAGCTAAAGGCTGGGTGTGGCGCAGCATGGCAGCAGTAATGCAAAGAGCATGAAAAAGTCAAATTCCAATGACATTTGTAAATGCTCATTTTTTTTTTTTTTTTTTAAATATGGTTCACCCATGTGCATGTGCATGAAATGTTTGATATCCACATTTTGACATGCAGCATAGAGTATGTCTTTCACAACCATATAACCATGTGTTCTTCTCTCTTCCTTTCGCCGTCCCCGCTGTCTCTCTCTTTCTCTCTCTCTCTCTTTCTCTCTCTCCCTTTCACTCTCACACTCTCTTCCATCTGCAAAGTTATACACCATCAAATATGTCTTTGAAGAAAAGTTCTGTCAAATCATTTCCAAGAGTTTTCATTCAGAGGAGCAACTTATGAAATCGCACAGCCCCAGACTTCAGTGGGTGGCCATTACAGCGTGCAATTCAAGACCTCGTACTCAACATTAAATGCGCATTTTGTAAAGATGTATTCAGAACTTGTCAACATGTGTGTGACTTTTATTTATGTATGTGCATATTCTTGTGACTTCGGCTGCTTGTGTGTATGTGTGTGTAGGAAGGGTGGGCATGCGTATGTGTGCCTGTTTGTTGGCGCAATGACTGCAACATGAACTTCAGAATTATTCATAATATTTCTCTGAAGACACCACAGGGAGCCCAAAATAAGACTATTTATACTACTGAGACACCATGCACTCCTTCACCCCTCTGCATTTCCTCTTCATGTGGACTGTGGAAAATTATCTGCAATGTCAAAATACACCACAAACACTGTCTCCACCTTCTTGTTTTCACCAGCAATTAAACATCCCAAACCTAAAAGCGTGGTATGATAGTATCTGCAGTGTTAGCCATGGGTTTGGTCCTCCATCCTGCATCTGTGGTACAATTAGCTCTGCAGAACTGACTGAATGATTTCTGTCTGTTAAACATTCTGTTAACGCCCAATGTAAAAAAAAAAAAAAATGACTGAAGGCTAACCAACCTTTGTCTGTAAACGTGACACTGGCTAAAATATTAGCAAATGGCAGCGAGGACCCTGTTAGGGGTCCCTAGATGAATTTGATTGTAGGATGAATATAAAGATAGAAAAGAAGGGGAAAAAAGCCCCACAATTTTCTAATATACTAAATTAGTTAAAATTTCTTAGCTTTATTTTTGTTAATGTCATTTAAATGCAACAATCTGGGAAGATTACAGCTCATGGACATATGCAGTCCATCATGAGAGATTGGGAGAAGAAACCAATGTGAAGAAACCAGCAGCACATGGCCAGCTTCACTCATCCCACACCTTCCTGTTTGCAGACAAGAGTAAGACACTCTATGCAGCTGACAGGAGTCAATTTCTCCAACCAGGAGTGCATCTAAAATGGTCCTAGCTCCCTCCTGGTGGTGGCTCTCTACTATCTGTTAGCAGAATCCAGTTGTGTTGGCTTAACCCCTCCAGCTATCTGCTTGCTGTCTTGTTGATGCTGGCTTCTTTGCTCTCTGTTATAGGACTCCTTTCAGCCCCACTAATCCTTCACTTTTAGGCTAATCCCACTCGTTCATGCTGCTCCTGCTCTCCTCTTGCTCTCCCCTCGGTCTCCATCTCTCTGCTGAGCTCGTTTACTCAATCACACTCACTTTTGAACAGCCTCTCTCTCTCTCTCTCTCTCTGTCTCTCTCTCTCTCTGTTTTTACAGGACCCATCTGTGCTGTTCTCCATTTCTATTTCTTGCTCAAAGAGCTCCTCTCACCTGGCTGTCATATGGTTAGTTACTGTAAATAGTATTTACCCCGACTGCAGAGAGAATCAGGCCTTTATTTGAAACAGGTTTACATTTGAGAGGCGACTTTATTCAGTATTCTTTTAGTTACAGGTCTGAATTTTTGTCCGATCCACCTCTGTCTATATTTTTTTTCTGCTGATGCTGCAGTTCTATCAGCATAACGACAGTGATGTCATTAACACCCTTCTGTTATTCTCAGATTGCCTTTTGAACAGAAATATTTTCATAGCTTTTCCAATTTCTTGATCACCTTGATATTCATTTACTGACAGTGAAACAATAGTTTCTGCACAGATCTTTCACACTGAAAGCCTTCCAGTTGCTCAAAATGGTATAATCCCTTCATTTCCTGGTAGACATTAAAAGTGCAGGGAGTGTCTTTCATGAGTAGCACATTAAAGGCCCCCTGTTCAGTTTTTAGCCTCTGTGGAGCTTTTTTTTTTTTTTCTAAGAGTGGGTCCCTGTTTTGTTTATCTCATGTGTATGTGTACATGTGTATGTGGTTGATGTGAAACACAGCTCTGCAAATGGTTTCACACTTTTCCACTGATTTACAGGTGTCAGCAATATGCAAAGATATACAGCAATGGGCAAAAGTATACAAGAGGCTCTTCTCATTTCTCCATGTTCTGCCTCCTTGTTTTCTCTCTCTTCTGTCCGCCTGCCCCTAACCGCAGCTCACATAATCTTATCGTTCAGTTGTGAAGGATGTCTCAGTTCCTAAAATGCATCTCACGGAGAGAGGAGCGAGGACAGAGGAGTCTTGCTGGAGGAGCTATGAGTGAGGATGTACAAGGGTTTTCTTTGTGGAAGTCTTTCTGGCATGAATAAAAGAGGCATGACACACAGCTGGAATATACAAACCATGGTGGAAGCAGGACTATCTTTGTGTCAAAGCTGCATTAGTTATGGCATGTGCACAAACTTCAATATAGCAGTACATAGAATACAGAAGACATGAACACTAAGATTGTATTGTCTTATTGTTTTTATCTGACACGTGTGTGTGTGTGTGTGTGTGTGTGTGTGTGTGTGTGTGTGTGTGTG
>JBBMOE010000026.1:3852147-3869647 GCA_037975065.1 Chaetodon trifasciatus | reverse complement strand
TGTGGTTAGAACAGCACCTTATGAGGAGTCCTGCTCCTGCCATGGTTTGTATTCCAGGTGTGTGTCACGCTTCTTTTATTCAAGTGCCAAAAAGCCTTCCACAGAGGATACATGTGCATCCTCGCTCATAGCTCCTCTGAGAGGCCTCCTTCTGTCCTCTCTCTTCAGGATGCATTTTAGGAATTGAGACCTCCTTCATGGCATACTGAGATCCATTTCCGGGTCACGGGCAGGAAGACGGAGGAGAGAGGACACGAGGAAGCAGAAAATAGAGAAGTGAGAAGAGCCCCTTGAGTCTTTTGGTGAGTAACACTGATTGTAAGCGTAATGTTTGTTGACAAGAAAACTCCCTTTAACAATGATAAAAAAAGGAAAAAAAAAAAACATGGCAGAGTAGCTGCAGTTGGAGACAAGTAATGATTGAAAATTGCATTTTTGCTAAAAAAAAAAGAAAAAGAAAAAATAAATACTCAGAGAAGCATCGGTATGAGATAATATAGAATTCTTTCTGTAGAAATTATGCTGATTTTACAATATGAACAACAGTAAATTTTTTAAGTGACCAACCCATATGAGTCTAAGCCAACATTCCAAAAGGCACTTTCTCTGTACGGTGAGACTGGAGTCCAGATAAATGGGACTGATATTGGTCTTTCATTTATCAGCTAGTCCAAATTTTCTATATGATGCACTTTGTTTGATGACATAATTAATGTATAATTAACATTACTCTCAACTTGAATGTCTGCAGGAAGCTGTTAAATGGTGCTCATTCAAATAAGACATTTTGATCATCTTCCACTGAAGTACACATGATTATGTATGACAGTAATCATTGTTTTTATCATTCATGTTTTTAATGGACACTTCAAAGTCCCAGTCTCCATGCTCTTTTAGGAGCTTTTCTGCTCACTAATGAACACAGTTTTGGAGGAGTTGTTTGATATGGAACTGGCCTAATGGCGAATAGCTTTCAAATATCAGTAGAACCTTCATTTTCACTCACAGAGGTCACTCTTGTGGTTTACAGCTTTGTTTTGATGGGGAAAAAAAGCTTTGAAGAAGATAATGTTTTGTTCCTGCTTTTTTTCCTGTGGTTTTACTTTCTGCAACTGAGCCAGTATTGTAGATCATTTGGGCAAGGCTAGGGGAAGTTATTGCTTTTTCAGTCCTCTGATGTTACTTCAGTCCTTTGGTGGCTTGTAGGGAGGGCAAAGGAGCTTTTAGACAGACAGCCCACCCATGTCTGGGCTCAGAAGCCACTCAGATGGCCATCTGAGGCTAAAACCTCTGCATGTGGATGCACTCTGCTCAGTTCCTCTGCTGGGTGGGTCAACACAGTGAGTGGAGGTGGTTACAGGGGATGCAGTATCTGTCACTGTGTGGTAAATCCTAATCTACAAATGAAAAATGGGCGTGTATCTATGTGGTTTACACTATTTACTCAATGTGTACACCTTAGAGCATTTCACAATGTTGAAATTTTGGGAGTGAGTTTGTAAGAACAGTGGGATCTCTTTGTATTACCGTGACTCCTGGCGTAATGAGAAACAACAGTACAAAAACATTCAATTCATCATACAAACCGAGATCACAACCCTCCCAATATGCATGCACCACACACACACGCAAACACACAAATGCTTGAAATAAATTATGTCAATAAGTGTCCTTTGTGAGGACACTTATTGACATAATTTATTTCCATCACAATCAAATAACCCTGACCCCAAGCTTAACCCAATTCCCTTAAAACCAGGTCTTAAACTAAAGCTGGATGACTACAGAGGTTGGTCAGGCAGTCGAGCAGTTCAGTCATATGTGAACACCATCAGTGTTCACAGTCTGCAGTATTCTTATCAGTTTAAAACCAAATGGCTGCACTCAATTACATTTTTTAAATTTTGACCTGGATCCCACGGAAATCTGACCCAAATCAAAGTGTGAGGCGTGTGAAAACATAAGACTACAGAATAAGCACTTCATGCTTGCGTCTGTGTCAAAACAACTTAAAATAAATGTGACATCATTCTCTTAAGACAGGCTGGTTGAACCCACACTAGTGAGAGAGAAAATGAGACAATAAGACATAAGAGAAATGACAGATAAGTCAATACATTTCTCAAGTGAAGCAAAACCCACTCCATGACAACCCAAACCCTCCTCTCTGAGTTAGGAACAAACATCGATAGAATGGCTTTTGTTACTCTATTCTTATATTTTCCACATTGCCGTTAATTCACTGATTGTCATGAGTTACATTCAAAAACACTGTGGACGCACAAAAAAGAGTACAAATATGGTCCAGACAAAGTTCAAATCAAATTCAGATGACTGCAGTACTAACTGCTTTTGCCTGTCTGAACTGATCAGTAGAAATCCCAACACACGTGTTACCAGGTCACTAAATTATTGAGACACTTACAAAGATCGAATATGAGATTACATCCTGAACAGTTCAGTGGATGGTTCCTACTGAACCACACAGTTACTGTCACAATATCCTGTGGCTGGTCAGTTTGCTTTGACACCTCAGTAACGTGCCTCACTCTTCTCTCGCTCTTCCTTTGTTCCCCTTTCTGTATCAACACTGTGAACTATACAATAGAAAAGGCAACAAGACTATTTTATTTTGTCATTCTATGTTTAATTTTCGTCAACCAACAACTTCTAGCATCCAACTCAGGGAAGTATGGGTGTATGCAAGTGTCAAAATGAGTTTAATATAAAAGTTAATAATGGCACCTGCACACTCCAGAGACAGAAGTCATGAACAAAAAAAATAAATAAATAGAGATGTAAACCCATTAAGAACAATGGCAACTATATTCTGCATTCTTTTCTGCACGTCATCATTGATGAAGTATTCACCAGCACCCTGGGTGTACATTAAGACAATATATAACAACCACCTTATGAGTTCACTCCAAATGGAACTACAGCATCATGAAGAGTCAGGAGAGGTCAAAACATACAATGACATACCATATGGATGTAGCAGACAGCCATAAAATGTTATTAAACTGTAAGTAAAATGCAAAAGAGCGACAAGAAGGCAAGGGACAGTCCTACAAACTCATAAGACAGCTGTATGAAGCCATTAGACAACGATGCAAACATCACCACAGGAAAGTGGTAAAACGACGTGCAACAGGTAGCAAGAGCCAAAAAAGAGCCCTGATACCTTTGTCATAAAGTATTTAAGATCCATTTTGCTCTTGTCAACTGTGACACAACATTTGGAGTATGAAGACATTTGGATTGATGAATGTCCTTCATCTGCCATCAGCAAGTGGTATTACACGGGGTAATATTGGACGAGCTGTGCGATGCCAGAAGTCTGTGTGATGATACCATCAGAGGTGACCGCTTCTCCTGCCTGCAGGGAGAGGCGTGTGAAGCATTCTGGCAAGAACAACCACCTTGTCAAAACTGCGATTCGCTGTCGCTCTCTGTACAGACATGAGATTAAGGTTAAGCTGTGCCAAAAACCACTGTCAAAACAGGATCAGTGTGTCTGTGCACGGCCATATAACAGGGTTATTTCTCTACAGACAGCTCTGGGCATTTGTGAGACCTATTCCTCCCTGAAGCCATCTTGTGGAAATCGATTCACCTTTTGCCTCATAAACACACACATTGACACGCACACAATGGCATGCAAACACACAGATCCTTGCGTGTACACATAAAGAGGAAAAACCTCACATCTGGCGCCTCGACGGAGGCACTTTTGTGAGAAGTTGGAGTGACATCAATTGCACTCAGATAAAAATGGATTTGGCCCCGGCTGTTGGCTCAGTAATACATTCTGATGCTGCAGCGCAGGAAGATTTATCAGGAGTCAAATCAGACGCCTCACTTTCACACCCAAACACATATCACATACGGGAAGGCAGCAAACGGAACTCATGCATAGAATTACACCATGCTCACTGCCGCAGTCGATTCATTCCCCTCTCTTCAAAGTACCTCATTACTTCTGGAAGGTTTGAGGATATTAGGAAATAAAGGTGAGTTGGTCTTGTCTAGTCGAATGGACAACGTTCTGTAGCATCCTCACTGGGGATCAAACTCAAAGCCAAGCCTCCTCATGTCTGCTTCAACACTCTTCTAGATCTCTAGATCTAGGTACTTCAGTTATTTGGAAAAAAAACAAACAAACAAACAAAAAAAAAACAGTATTATATCTCCCTCTCTTTCTCTCTCTCTCTCTGTATGTGTATAGATAGATAGATAGATAGATAGATAGATAGATAGATAGATAGATAGATAGATAGATAGATAGATAGATAGATAGATAGATAGAAAACTAATTTATCACAACATTCTCTCTCAATGCAGTTTACAGTGCATGACTGTCACACTGTATTTGTGGAGAGTATATGGATGGAGAGCGGTTTTCTCTACTGGATCACACTGACTGACTGACTGACTGACTGACTGACTGACTGATACATGTACACATGGGATGAGTTGGTACGGTGAGTAAAGAAACATTTAAGCCTTTTTGTGATTGTTTCTATGCAAATGGAGACATACACTAATAACATCCACACACACACTTGTATCTTATAGGAAAAAGCAGGTTTTGTGTGGAAAGAATGAAACAATTAAGTAATATCTAAATTTCATATTCAGTCATGGTTACTGTTCAGAATTGGGTATGGGTACAGTTGAACTCCAGATTCCCATTAGTACAGCAATTTTTTGCTAACTGTTTCATGTTAAGTTACATGACAGGTGTAATGCATGCATCCTTTGTTTTGGTTGATTGTCATCTGGTTTAAATAACTGAATAGCTTTTGTCATACAAATACTGACAACGAAGAAAAATGTATCTTAGAACTTTTCCTAGTGACCACATAACTAAGAGACAAAAGATACGGAGGTGATAACCAAGCAAAGCTGGAGAGAAAGTCTGTGTTGCCCTACAACATGGGATGTCAAAGTGCTGTGACCTTCAGAAATATTTTATGCACCCCCCAAATGTGACATTTGATCCATTACATTCCATACTTTCACTTTCAATATCCTGAATTCAATACACTACTCAGCTGCTGCCCACAAGCATCTGTAATGTTCGGCAACCAGTGGCATCTGGCGAGTACAGCAAGGATTACTGTCTGTCATCAAAGCCAGTGCTGTACTTTGGTGGACAACTCAGCAGTTTAATGTGGAAGTGAGATGGAAAAGCCACCATGGAAAAAATGCCGCATGGTTGAGGAGGAGGTTTCCGGAAAAATGAATCAACTCTTATTTTGTCAGACCTCAGGGGACATGTAAAGTGATCTGCCCTATCTGCAAACAGGTGAATTAGGGGCCCAAGTAATCTAATGTTAAATGGCATCATGAGACCAATCACAAATCCTGTGACAAGTTCATAGGTTTTCTTGTGTAGCCCTAAATCACATGCTGGCTCCCTAAATTGGCACTCGGTCATCAAAACTTTGAGAACCCCTGCCCTAAAACCACCAAACGACTTCAAAACTACTAGAGCTCTGACAGACACACTACACCTCAGGGTTAGTGGGAGTGTGTTCTCACACTTTAATCCTTGTGAGACCCAGTTTGAGGTTTACACCTTCAGGGCGAGGACATTTTTTGCAAAATCACAACATTTTGGCTGCTCCTCACCACCTCAAGAGACTCGTTTAGGATAGGTTGATCCTCGTTAATGTCTGAAATGCTTGAAACTGGAAGAAGGAAAAGCGACTGGGAGAAGAACGTGCTTGGATAGCACATAAGACCACAGCAGTACCAGCCTACATACAGTAAAGTGAACTGTGGATGTGGGCCAGCATCAGCCCCAGACCTCACTTTAAACTCCTCCGACACCTCTACCTGGATTTCTTAATGATCTGTGTCAAGTCAGCACTGCAGTTGGCCAAGTCGGGCCTCATGATCACCCCGAAGTCTCCTCTGTGACGAGTCTATAGTGACTGCAGAGCTCCATCAGTCTGAATTGAATGGTGCAGTTGAGTTGGCTGGGGATCAGGGCTCTTCAGCGTCCAGATATCCAGCTGATGGTCTGTTATCTGAACAGTGTGTCTGGCATTCATTTTATGCTCCACTGGACCCGTTGTTGGGCAGCGGTTCAGACACTGCTTTGCCCTACTGTGAAACACTTACAACTTTGATCCTTAATTGACAGAAAATTCTTCACAGCAGGCTACAGAGGAGAACACAGGGAGGAGGATGGGAGGGGGTGGGGGTTTCTCTCGGCTTTGGGATTCAGGCCCAGCAGATACATTGGGGGAGAGAGACTTTTGGCTCTAAACTGATGTGACAACAAAAATAAAGGTGAATAAACTATGACTTCCAATTGAGTGAAAGAATACATAGTATGCTCAACAATTAATTATGGTTTCAAAGCACGACACAGTCTGAAGTCTGCAAATAAAGACTTTTATGTGGGTTTACCCTTCATTACATCCTTAATGAAGTTCACTCTTCTCCTAGCAGGCATGTAGGACAGAAGGCACAGGTGAGCCAAAGGAGGGAAGATTGTTCAAATATGCAGTTTAGAGTTTTTTTCTCTCTCTCTCTCTTTTTTTTTTTCAATCAAGCCATAGTAGGAAAATAAACGAGTAAAAATGGTCAGCCTCAATCCCAGGCTGTCTCTGGAATCAGCAGAATTATGTAAGGGCCCTGTAGGAAAATCTAGTCCTAACACATTATATTTTAGTTTGTCATCACATGATCCATATTACAAAATAACAGCTGTGTTTAAACTAATCGACAAGTGGGGAAACCTGGGGCTGTGCAGTATTATGGGTTAGGAACAAACATGGAACCCTTGTTTGGTTTTTGGCTTTGGAATAAAGCTTCCATGTATAGTCAGTTATATGCAACAAGTAAAGCCCATGTACACAGTACGTGTATTCAGTGAACAGAAGTGTTTCTGTGTGATCAAATACTGTAATTAAAAAAAAAAAAAAAACAAAAAACATAAAGTAACTCCGAGGTATCTGCTTACTGAGTCTAAAATGCTTAAATGCTTATCTATTCCTGTTTTACAACTGACGCAGTAATACACTACAACACGCGGGACACTTTTACTCCAACTGGGTCGTCATATATATCACATCTGCCTGCTAACACTCACACTTTATCTCTAACACCCACCCACCCACACACACACACACACACACACACACACACACACACAGGTAGAAACAGTGAGAGGACATGACAAGGACGCATACAATCAGAGCTCTGGTCAAAAAAAAGCACTTACAATCAGAAAATCTTTAATTCTGGTGCATTTAGGTCACCAACTTTCTGCCACTGAAGTTTGCATTTCTCTCACAGTTCCAGGAAACATCTAACAGACTCTAGAAGCCAATGAAAGTAATTGTTTTATGCTTTGGCTACAGGATGAATCACATGATCAATTTCAGATGGAGTGAAAAAAAGCAGGTTAGAAAGAAAGTGAGAAGGACAAAGTAAAGGAAAATAACAGAAGTTAACTGAGGTAAGCTGCTGGTAAGGATCTATTTTTGGACTTTAAAAGACAGTTGGGGTTGGGGGACATGAAAAGAGGACTGGGAGAGAAGAGGAGAAAAGGTAAACCAAGGAGTCCAGATCTCATGCCAAGCCTAATTACCTTTCCCTCTGGGAGAATGGCGGGGAGAAACCCTTCCCTCCACAATGACTGGATGAAGGGAAAATGACTCTCTGGAGAAGAATGACAGAACAAAACCCCAATCTGTCCAAAAGGTACCTGAGTGTACTCCCACACCTCTGTGTGTGTGTGTGTGTGTGTGTGTGTGTGTGTGTGTGTGTGTGTGTGTCTGTGCCTTTGTTCCCATGGATAGCACAGATACGAGTGCACACACGCACACACACATGCATGTGCGCACACACAGTAAGAATTGTCAGATTTTGGGGGTTTGATTACAAATCCTTAAGCTATAGTGTTTCTTAAGATAAGATAAGATAAGATAAGATAAGATAAGATATTCCTTTATTAGTTCCACAGTGGGGAAATTTTCAGTATTACAGCAGCAAAGTGGATAGCAAAAAATAGAGGGCATCAGTACATTAAATAGGACATTAAGTAGGACGTTAAATATCAAACAAGCAATATAAACAATATAAACAATGTAAGTAAGTAAGTATGTTTTCTTTTTTTCTGTTTTCCGGGGTTTTATCAAACCTACATGGCCTGAATCCCATTTTTTTAACCTCTTTTCACTTCACACTTTTCTAATTGGTTCAGCGGTTCAGATAGATCTGGTAGTGTGCCTATTGACAGCATTACCTCAGCTGGAGAAACAGTCAAACAATCAGACCTTTGTTGTCAACTGATTTAGCATCGCACTCCTATAACATTGTTGAACTCACGATGGACAGTTTTAAAAAAAATCTGAGTCACTGCAACAGAAACAGAGATGTTGTCTTTTCTTAGTCCATGCTTTTTCCCTCTTGTCAAAACCTGGTGCCTGCATTACAGAGAATACCCCACATGACTGCCTGCAGTAGGTTCAGGTCAAGTATGCTATGTATGCTGTTTGATCCCTTGACCATACATGTTGAAGTGTCTTTGGGCAAGATTGCATCTGCCACCAGTCTATGAATGTGTGTGAATGGGTGAATGCTGGCTTATGTTGTAAAGTGACTGGACAATCAGACCAGGAAAGCACTATATAAATCAGTCTATTTGCCATTC
The DNA here is from genome assembly GCA_037975065.1 of Chaetodon trifasciatus. Taxonomy (NCBI): domain Eukaryota; kingdom Metazoa; phylum Chordata; class Actinopteri; order Chaetodontiformes; family Chaetodontidae; genus Chaetodon; species Chaetodon trifasciatus. Next base: position 3,860,973 of record JBBMOE010000026.1, on the reverse strand, counting down.
CATTGACTGCAGGGTTGATGGTTGGCTGTACAAGGTGACACACTTTACCGCTGTAGATTGCAGTTTGCATCCTGTCTAACAACCCATCCACAATGCTCCCCTAGCCTTAACCGAGTAGTTTTAGTTGGCTAATTCTGCCATAACTTAAACTCAACCAAATACTTTTAGTCTAACCAAACATTGCCTTACAGGTGCCAACTCAGAAGAAGCTGATACAGTATGACGTGTAATGTGCAATGTAAACAATGTTATTCTGCCAAAAGGGACACCAGATCAGAACATGGCAACAACAATATTGGACTTAGTATTAGTATTTTCAACCGTCTGCCTCCCTCCCGTTCTATTCACTTCTCCTATTCTTTTCCCCCATCTTCACAACCCACATCACTCTTTTTTCTTCCTCCCAGTTGTCTTCTTCTGCACCCTTTTAACCCTCTAACCCTCTTCTTCTATGTTTCTCTGCTTCATTACCTCTCCTTGTCCATCACAGTGTACAGATTTCCCATCCTTTCCCTCCTTCCTGTAGTGACTCATTTTTTCTTCCCTTTCTCCCTCTATCTCTCTCCCTACCCTTTGTCCTTTCTTCCCTTTACTTTCTACTCATACATCCTTGTTTCTTCAGCCCTTTCCATATTGCTTCCTCGCTGCAAGGAAAGAGGCTTCACCCTTTCCTTTCTTCACAGATGTTTATACTAAGTTAATTCACTGAGACAAATCATATTGTATAGAATGTCATAACCAAGCCTAAAGTGTGTATTTTCTGACAAGCATTAATCAGACTTTTATGCAGACATACCTCCCTCTTACATGGTGTAATGGTACGATAATGACTAATGCAACCTAAAGAGGTTTAAAAGGTAATGTGAATTTGGCATCTTTCTAACTGAACTCAAGTCCTTCTCACTGTTTCATTACAACCAAATACTATTTTGGAATAATACCAAATCCCACTTTTTACCTTCTGTGTGACAGTGCATGCTAAGCAGCAGTCACTCGACTATTCTGCACAGCAAGTCTGGGTGTGAACAAAAGAGCCTGCCAAAGGGGAATTGGTTTCGTGTCAAGTGTTGTACAATGAAGAGAGGCCAGAGGCTGTGTTTTAAGTAATGCAATCTGCATCGAGCTGAGAAGTACCTGACGCTCCTCAGGGTCAAACGTAATCACAGAATGATTTTGGCTTCTGTGCAGATCTAATATTACCTTCTGCAAGTCAAATAAATAGGGCAGGGCTCTCAAGTGCTTTACACCTCAGCTGAAGTACAAAATATGTACAGTACAGTTGCTGTGTACTGCAGCACATTAGAGAGCAGCACAACACCCAGTGTTCATAATAAGTGTAGGCACTTGGGCTTTTTAGTTCCTTGAGGTGGGGGCTGGTCATGACGAGAAGTAATGAAGTAATAGTATCATGAATTTACAAAACTTCAACTGTTATCACTAAAGTGCTGTGCTAGCATAATGCTGTTGGCAGTAATAGAATCAGTAAACAAATTGTTTAATGCATGAGCTGACTGAGTCGCTGCACTCAGAAAATCACTGATCTATGGTACTTCCTGGTGTATAGATCCTGTAGAGAACACCTTCACCACGCTGGTTGACGCTTACATGATTTCTGCCGTAGAGCTTGGTGTGTAAGATCAAACTGGACTTCCTTTTTGCAGGCTCTGGGGTTCTGCACTAATTTACATAACAATAATTCTTCACTTGGACCAGTCTGAGGAGAGCTAATCCACATGGGGGAAACAAAGATGGTGATGATGGATCGGGGTGTTAACACAAGGCCACTGAGGAGAATGGGGAATTGCACTATTGTGGGAGTTTCTTATGTACAGTATGTAACACCTAAACAGTAAAAATTGTAGCATCATAAGCTTTGCACCTCTAATTCAATTTGTTGCTAGTCATTGTCACTACTCTAACTGCTAAATCTGTAAATACTACTGCAAATACCACCACTGCTTTACTTTTATTGTAACACAACTGCTGCTACACTGTTGATGCTAGCATTATTAGAAGGTGTTCAACGGACAAAAATGTTGATATTGACTATGCTCTCCTCTCTCCTGCATGAAAATCAGATGTCCGACACACCCATGCATGATCCCAGCCTCCATACATCCTTACTTTCCACCCTGTGACACCAAAGGCTCACAACATCCTTCTGGTGCTGGAGGTTGATATTGGACATTCTATAAATCATGAAAAGCAGAATTATCCAATATGGACGTGCTTCCTCGGGTCCCGGGTCTGTGGGTCAATATGTTGATTACCAGACTGGACCTGAGCAGACTGCTGATCAAATCTGATCACATGGTGCATCAAAATTGTCACGGGGGAAAAGAGAGTATTGAAGCAGGGCAGAGGGTATAAGGTGTGATCTTGGTTCTTAGCACATGTATTACTACTTTTGGACAGGGACTGCTTGATAACAGGAGTTGCACCATGCTGCTGCAAGTTCTGGTGTTCTCTTTTTATTTTGAACTGGTCAGATTAACTGTATTGTGATATTTTTTCTCAAGTTTCCTTTTGATCGAGTCTCTTGTTTTTAATTTATGCAGGTCAGGTCTGGGTAGTACTTAGATTCAAGATCCAAGAAAAAAATTGCATGAGAAACAGAGATGGGTCCAACTTTTTTGCTGGACAAGTCTGCATTTTTTTGCCAGAAGCCTATACCTCTGCATTCTCACAGTCATTTAGAACATGGCTTTGTACTTCTGCAACAACTAGAGCCCTACATTTGGTGACAATACACTACTATTACTATTACTGCTACAAGCACTGCTGGAAGCAGTACCAAGTACACAAGTGCCATTCATTTTTCCTTCACTGATGCTGCTCCATGGGACAAGATGCAGGATGCTGATAGCAGAGCAGTTACAGTGCTGCTGAATTTCATCATAAGATTAAAACGTGTCCTTGATAATGTTTGTGGGAGCGGAAGACTGGTACAGTATGTAAAGCACTTTAAGTCCATCTTAATCTCACTCTTACAGCTATGGGGAGCTCGTTTCCAGACAGATACACAATCCCAATGGATTCTTCCTCACTGCTATCTGATGGCTAGGGACAATAAAGCGCAGCCCTGCCACTCAGGTAGGAGTAAACACACATAAGTACGTACAATCACATGATCATGCACAAGCACACAAAGAGGATACAGAAAAGAGCTTTAGTCATGATGGATTCAGCTGTCACAATAATTCTATATTGGCACCTCACTTCTGTATTTCCTCTCTCCTCCTCTTCCTTCAGGAGGGTCACTGCTGTGATTGTGCGTACACACAAACACACACTTTACTACATGGTCCTACTTTTCTGTCAGTCACTCGCTCTCTGTTCTCATATCTCTTTCATACTGACAAAATCCAATTTATGGCAGACCTCTGGGAGCTTGTGTGTATACAGTATGAGGGTGAGCATGTGTTTCTGAGTGGATGTGCACTCTTGACATTGTGCACACACTTTTATAATATATGTATGTACAATCAAGTATGTGTTGTATGTGTGCACAAAGGGATATTCATTTGGTTGTGTAGGCATGTGTGTGTAATTGTGTGTGTTCAAAGAGATGACGCCAGCCCTTCTATCTGAAGGTTCCTGGTGGAAGGCAATAAAAGCAGTGACAAGGCCTCGGGAATGAGATTTCCAGGATAGTTGTAAATGTTCAATCACTTTTCCTCTTTTCTCTCTGCCTCTATCTGTCTGCAGCCAAATGAGAGGAGAGAGGGCAGAGAAACAGAGAAAGAGGGGCAGGCAGGAATGAAAGAGGTGAAAGCAAAAGAAATCAACCCAATTAATCGAATGGCAAGAAAGAAGCAGATATAAATGCAGAGAAAAGCAGGGGGAGAGAATAAGGACATGTAGAAAAGCCAGTGATAGTGAGAAGTGATTGCAAGCATAGCAAGGACATCTTGGTGTTAAACACCACTCTTAACCCCGGACAGATGGCCCTGAGCTGGGAGGAGTGACCAGAATGTATTTGTCTGTGTGTATGTGTGTGTGTGTGTGTGTGTGTGTGTGTGTGTGTGTGTGTGTGTGTGTGTGTGGTAGCATTGTTAGTGATATTATAACTGTTATGCCCTTATGTCAAGAGCAGCAAAAAGACACACATATATCCACTGTTGTTCAACTAATACTTGTACTATCACTACTACTACTTCTACAAGTACTTCTGCTATTACTGCTACAACAGCTATTAGTGTCCTTGCTCCTGCTAACATTACTATCAACACTACTGATGCAGCTGCTGCAGCTTTGACTGCTACTATTACTACCAGTAGTCTAGTCCCCTATTTCTTCTATCCATACACTGCTCCTGCTGTTTGTACTACTTCAACTAATACTACTATTGCTGCTACTAAAACTGCTAGTACGAACGCTCTTGCTATTAACAATAAAATCAATGCTTTAATTCATTAATTCATTCATCTTCTAAACCCGCCTTATCCCTTTCGGGGTTGCGGGGGGCTGGAGCCTATCCCAGCTGTCAACGGGCAAGAGGCAGGGTACACCCTGGACGGGTCGCCAGTCAATCGCAGGGCAACATATAGAGACAGACAAACATTCACCCTCACACTCACACCTAAGGGCAATCTTAGAGTAACCAATCAACCTAATGAGCATGTTTTTGGTCAGTGGGAGGAAGCCGGAGAGAACCCACGCAAGCACGGGAAGAACATGCAAACTTCACACAGAAAGGCCCCCGCCTGACCCGGGGATCAAACCGGCGACCTTCTTGCTGTGAGGCACGCGCACTACCTGCTGCACCACCGTGCTGCCCCAATGCTTTAATTATTATTATTATTATCATCATTATTATTATTACTCTTACAACTATTACTTCTGCCAGTATGCCTACTACAGCTCCTGTATGCTTACTTCTACTGCTATCAATACCGCTGTATCTGCTTTTACTGCAAGTTCACACTTCATAACTTAGATCAATGTTCAGTTCACACAGATTAACACATTCAATTCACATTTTTTAATTTTGAACTATGTTCATAGTGCCCCAAAAATGAAGCTGAAAACAGGCTGTTTTTCTGAACTCTTTTCAGAGATACGTGGTTCTTTCAGGGCGGTGATGCTACAAACATATGAACTTACAGAATACGATGCATCACATTAGATTAAGCTATGCAACAGTACATAAATCATTTACAATTATCAGAATCTTAAACATCTACAGCATTAAAATGAAACATAATGCAGCAGTAATATTAGTCCAAAAAAATCAGATATAACAGTAAAACAATGACAGGGACCATTTTTCTGCAATGAGTACTTTTACTTGTCATACTCTGAGTACTTTTTGCTCTAATACTTAGTTACTTTTAGATTTTGAATGCAGGACTTTTACTTGCAGTCGAGTATTTTCACAGTGTACTGTCATTACTTAAGTAAAGGATCAGAACATTTCTTCCACCGCTGCTACTTGTTGTTGTTGAAATGAAGTTAACAGGTCCTTTATAAAATGTTCTTTAACTTTGATGGAAAAACTCTGTGGCTGTTGGCCAGGGATGCTGGAGGTCAGTCACAGTTGGGGGTGCTGGGAGAAGGTCAGTCTATGTAATATATATAATGACGTCATATTAAACAGTACATGATATTCATGTTTTTTTTGTATTAAGTTGAATGGCCAGGATAACTTTTTTACACTACAGCAAACTTGAACATCATCACACTGTACTTTAAAGCAGCCTCAGCATCTACAGTCAACAACATGGAAATAATGCATGAGAACTGCAAGGAGATGAAGAGGAAGAGACAGTGCCTGGACACAGACTAGAGATCTGACACATGACCTGCTCAGTCTGCAGTCTGCAGTGTGTTCATACACTTCACTGATAAAGCACAGAAGTGTAACATCAGGCTTCATGAAACAAACAAACAAATCAAACAAATTTCTCTCTCTGTGCTGCAAGTCTGCATCATACTCTCTTATCAACTAATGATTGATTGAGTTTGCTTCAACTCGGTGTGTGACTGATGTTTTGACATGTTTTTTCAGACCCCGCAGCACAATTTGCATAAAATCTGTAATCTGTAACGTAATGTTTCTGTTGGAATCTGCACTGGTTTGTTCCTAAAACTCCTTCAAATATTTGCCTGAATTACCAGTTGCGATCGCCATGCTGGCATGCCAGCATGCTGCATGAGCGTCGTTAAATCCTGTTCTTACTGAACAACAATAGCATTAAATAAAATAATAATCAATCTACACAACAAAGGACACCATACAACACATCGTATTTGTCAGACTAATTTGAATAATGTATTTCCAGCTGTGTGTAGTGGCTTCTCTCTGAACGTATAGCGTCTTGCCTGGACGGAGGTGAAACAGCTGAGGATTGAGCTATCTGTCTGTCTGCGAGACGGAGACAGCCTCCCCTGCATCATTCCTTGTAAGCGGCAGACTCAATCACAATAAAAGCCTGCTGCACTGGCACCACACACTCACAGCGCCTGCTCGGGGTAAATCCATGTGATGGGGGGATGAGGACAGAGAGGAAGAGCAGGAGGAGGAGAGGGCTGGCTATGGGCTTCTCTTTCTCCCTTCTCACCAATTCTGTCTCTCTCTCAGGATAATGAATCAGGCAATAGAGAGTGAGGTTTCTCAGAGTGTGGCCAATGCATAAATAATGCCTGCAGGATAGAGACCCTATTATAGTGTTTCAGCATGAATCTATGTTTCACACACACACACAAACACACACATAGTCGTGGTTCTATCGTTACATAGACTTGCATTAATATCCTGGAGACTAACTCTAACCATAGCCAGAACCACTACTTGCCAAACCCTAAGCTTAACCTAAACCTAACCTTACACTAACCTGCATTTTGTCCCACAAGGAAGGCGAGTCCCCACATGTGACTCTGTAAACAGATTTATGTCTCCACAACTTAAGTAATACATACAATACCCTCCCACCCCCCCACCCCCCACACACCTCTAGCACAGAGTAGATGGTGTGGTACCATAACAAGGTCTGCACAGTCATAAAAAGCTTTCAGACAAATGGCAATCTGTCCTTTATCATAAATTAGGTGACATGAGCAGGGACAGAGCAGTGTGTGTGAGTGTGTGTGTGTGTATGTGTGTGTGTGGCAACCACTGTGTATGACAAAAACAGAGAAAATGGAAATAAGACAGAATGAGAGGGATAAAATGGAAGAAAATGTGATTCTCCACCACTTTCTAGGTTATCACAACGGATGGAGCATTTTTTACATTACAGATCCCAGTGGACAGCCATACTGTGTAATTGCACAGAAACAAAATCTTACAAAATTTTCTAATGCTACCATCCAGCGATATCTTGCAGAGAAATCTCCCCTCATGAAACTTTAATTTTGGATTCTTTATTCTGTTTTTCCTGTCCTTTCATTTTCTGTTCATTATTCTCCTTTAAAGTCACCACATTCCCCGCTGTATCGCTCTTTCTTTGATTGCTCCATACGACGCCTCTCTCCTCGCTGCTGTAGGGAACACAACAAACACTTCGCTCTGTCTTTTCTTTGTACTAAGATTTCATTTTCATTTATCCTTTACCTAATCAGCTCAAAAAGAAAGATCAACATCTTTAAAGGAAGGCCCGAGAACAAAAATATGAAACTGACAGAGTAAAACACACAATGCAATTCTGGCACACTTTGCAGCAGTCAAACAGATTGTAAAACATTAAAAAATCATGCTTTTATTTTATCCATCTCTCTGTGTCAGTCACGCCTTCTATCTCTGCCGCTCTCAGACTCTCCATCTTGAAGCGCAGAGGGAGAGAAGTGAAATCCCTTCTTTGCTCTTTGTGGGAAACTTAATAATTTAAAAGTGCATATGAAAAGCACACAGTGGTGTGTGTGTGTGTGGGGGGGGGGGGGGGCAGAAGCTTGTCTTCAAGCATTGCAGTGCTTTTGTTTGTTAACCATGACTCTGCAATCATGTTCAAAGTCATTAAATACTGGTGATTTATATGAAGTATATTGTCACATATTACATGCAGATGAGATTCTCATTAATCTTTGCCACATTATAATCATACATTCACATCGCTTCCATCTTCTTGCCCCTCAAGAAAGACTGCAATTCTAATGAGGGGAAACAAATAGCAAACCCAAAAGGAGCAACTTAGAGGTAATAAGCGTAACCTGGAAACAGGAAAAAAACAACAACAAGCATAACATTAGGTTGAGGTAATAATTCCATATCATTATTCACTGACTTTCAGTGGAATCTTACGGTGATAATATGATCTTTTGTTAAGCTTTTATTCTTCAACAGAGATAACGTTGCCATATGTCATCATATGATTGAAGTTCCATCTTTAGGTCCATCTCCATGACAACTGAACAAACTCAATTTGACTGTAATTTCCTCACAATTTAAATAAGAGCACGTACACATGTTATGGAGTGTTAGTATTCCCTGTCCAATCTATAGCTTTATTTTTTTGCAATTCTTGAATTAATGAATTTGACAATTATCAAGCCTGCCGCTAAATGATATCCTTTTTTTCTCGATTTGCAGCTTGTAACTGAATGCTGAACATTGTCCCAGGCCACTTGTTTTATCATATTAGCTCATTGCCAGAGCATAAGGTGGTAAAAGTAGAGAAAAATGTGCTCTGAATGCAATCAGTCTCCACTGCAGCTGGTAATATGCTGACAGGGTGGAGTTTCATATCAGAAATGCATCTTTCTCTTTCTGTCTTTGTCTATTTCCCACAGTCTTTTTCTTTTCCTCTGAGGCTTGTGCTGAACAAGCTGCTACAACTGAAGCTATTAGATAAGGAGTTGTGTGTGTGTGTGTGTGTGTGGGTGTGGGGG
>JBBMOE010000026.1:3825202-3851755 GCA_037975065.1 Chaetodon trifasciatus | reverse complement strand
GGGGGGGGGGGGGGGGGGAGTCAAAACTGGTTTGTAAATGCATGAGTATATGTGGATGTTCATGTGTCTGGTTGGGCAATATTGTGCAGTTATATGGTTGTTCGATGTGCTTTCTTATTGATGAATGGTATACAAATGTGTATGTATACTATATGTCTGTATGTATGTGTGTGTGAGGGAGACACTAAGGAAAACAGGGGAGGCTAGCTGCTGAAAAGAACAACATCGAACTCCAACATCCAATTCCCACTGGCTCAGCGTGTGCAAGAGACAAAACGCCAAGCCAGCAGGTCAACGATCACGCCTGAACCTTGCCCAGCCATACACACACTCTCACACAGGTTCACACAGCAAACACATCGGAAACACACATCCCCTCTGGGCAATGCAACAACAGCCGTTGCCCCGCGGCATGGGACACTCGCGTGTGGAACTGAACCAGACTGCAACAGACCGGACTATCAGAACCCGCCGGATCAATGTACTCCCAAACACACTCAATCACACACAAGCAAATACACACACACACACACACACACACACACAAACACACTGGCAGCTCTGACTAATCTATTGTCAACAAGAGAGCGAGCCAGAACAACCAGGCCAACCTGCTACCAATATCATCCAATTGCAGAGCAGCTGTGCCAGCAGTTCCAGAGCTGTAGTTGTGAATGTGACAACATGCACCACCTATAGGCAAGAAAAGAAACAATGGCTAGACTAAAGCCCTGCAAATGCAGACATATTCACATTTTTAAGCTGCTTATTATGTTGTACAATTTGAAGTACCACAATGTTTTCTTGAAATCTCCTACGTGATTGCTCCTATACTAATAGTGGATAGTAAACAAGCTGCAGGTTCTTGAGTAATTTCTAAAGAATTTAGTCTTATTTCAAGCTTTATGCAAAGAGGAGCACAGGGATGTTTCATGAGGAATGCTTGGAGCAGGGATCATTGTGAAAAAGTCTGGCTTGAACAAGCCGAACAACCTGATCAGGGCTTCAGCTGTTTCACAAAAGCAATTTAGAGCTAATAGATCAGACTAATTAAAGCGTGGATTAAGAACTGCATAATCATGACATTGAAGCACACACCTAAGACATCAAGCACGGATCACTTCAGTTCACTTTGGAGAAGCCATTTTTTAAGGTTAGTGTGATTATGTTTTTTGATTTTTACAAGTGACAGAGCAGCCTTCATATCATAGAGATACTGTTTAGATTCCTTCAGACTGGTGGTCTGGCCTTCTAATTTAATGTGGGACTGAATTTAATGTGGGACTGCAGACATGGGCCACAATTATTAATCACAGGATTCACGAAGTTAACAGCAAAAAATGTATATGTTCTTCACCACATTTGTTGTAGGGAGAAAGCACTTACAGAATACCGACTGCACCAAGCTTCAGACACTGTGCAGAGATTGACAGAGGCCTAGACTCTACATCTTAAGTAAGTGATGACTCCAGCATACAGTTCATTCAATTGTGATAAATGATTGATATGTGCTGCAGTTTGACTCAGACTGCAGTAAAAAGAAACTGCCGGGAAGGATCTCTGGAGAAAGTGCTGTGTTTTAGGCTACTTGGTAAACTGCATCACTGGTTAAGCCTACAGTGAAGGTAAGCCTGAAAATAGCCTGCCCGGGATAAGGTTAGTTGAGCGAGGAAAGTTTGCATTTGGTCAGAGTATTTAACCCTGCTTTATAAACCATGATTTCATGACAATAAGATTTAAGTAATCATGGTGATCTTGCAGTATGGCACAACCCTCAGAGCTTCACTCAGATCAGACAACTTTAAGTTTAAACAAATTATTTTTATCACAGCTTTTAATTCTTATTAGAACAGACCCAAAAAATCGAATACAAAATATCCTCCACCCCCATGAACCTCACAATAAAGCACTGAACAACACAAGACAATTTTCACAGCCTGATTTCTTCCGCAGACATATGTTGTATTGTGAAGTGCTGTGCAGAATCCATAAGCTCCTGTATTGGCAATTAGAACTGATAGGAGTTTGTGTAATGAGGTTGGTTTAAGACTTAAACCCTCTGATGATTCTGGCAGCTTAAATCTATAGCTAACACATAATTAGGGTGGTTTATATGAACAGATAAATATCTTGCTGCCTGTCAAAGAGCACCACCAGCAAACAGTCAGTGTGTGGGAGAGTTTGTGTTTGTAGGTGGGAGGCTTCTGCCCAGCTGGCCGTTCCTACAATGCCAAGTGGACACAGCTTTATAATTGGCGAGCTAATGAAGTAGTGGGGAGATGCAGTGTATCTGATATGAAAACAACATAATGGTACATATAATGTATATATAATGAGATGAACATGCATTGGAGACCAAAACAAGCCTTCATGCTAACAAATACTGTACATGTAGCAGTTACACGTGCTGCTGCAGAAACATGTGTCTGTTACAGCAGATCTCAAAGTAGTTATGAATTCCTCTGGTAAAAACACGTGAGAGTGCGTGAGCGCATTCCCAATGTGACATAATATGAATACACGCAAATGTATCAGTTCAGCAAGTAAATCTATTCTACATGTTAGCTGCACTTCTTTTGCTGCAGTTGGAAAGCCCAGTAAAATGAAATTTTTTATGAAAAAATTGTGTGTTATGCTTCAGTTTTTACAAAAGCTACAGAACAAAGCTGCATTCTTGAGATCTGTCTCCCACCATTCTGCATCATTTCATCAGGAGGAATGTTGGACTGTCCCTTTAGGTATATCAAGCACACCGCATCGGGTGTCTCCTACAAGTCCAGATGTTGTCATAGAGGTAAATTACATGTGTAAAAAAAAAAAAATGGAGAGGAGGAAGCAGCCTTGATGTTGGTCACTGTTCAATTCTCATGAGGCAAAGGCTCAGCTGGTCTGTGAGAGGTGGAGATAAACTGGCTTAGGAAGGAGCTACTCTGTGAAGGCTAAAAAAACATAGCAAAAACCTGAGAACAAACTGTTACATTTCTTTATTCATCCAAAAAAGGTGATAAAAACATCCACCAATAGTCACTTATGATTTTCTATATTTATACCGTCACAATTTGAAATTGTTATACTGTACATTGCCTTAGTTAATCCCTGCGTCCACAGCCAAATATTTGGCTGTAATGTCTGAATACAGTCCATATGGCATTAATGGAGCAACAAATTACACTGTTCCACTGGCTATTTTCAAAATAAAGCTTATTGCTAATCACTGATTGTCTGCCTGTGACGCTGAAAAACATGTTTGGCTGTAAATTCTTTCCGACCAGAGTAATGTCTGCAAAGGGATGGGTACATGTTCCACCATCTCCAGTGGAAAATCCACGCTTGGAACCACGCAATATATGTTTTTTCATAAAACAAAAATGGATAAAACTGGATTTTTAAACATGGAAAGTGTGACCTTGAAATAGTCATTTAGAAAAAGCGTGTGATATTAAGAAAAAAGATGTTCATCAGAATACAAAAATAGGCATCTGCTACAAGAAGTGTCTTTTTTGCCTGCTGCTCTTGCTATTCATTTTGTACATAAACTTATGTTCAATCATGTTAGCTGAACCTTTGTTTTGCCTTGCATGTGTTACCAAAAGAACAACCGACTAAAAAACCTGTTCACACCTACCTTATTTTGTAATCAGCTGATTGACATCTAGAAATTTGATTAATTTAGCCGCATATTACACACCTGATAATTGTGTGGCTATAAGTAGTAGGACTCTCTTCTGTCTGCCCGTGGTTTTCTGATCAACACCTTCACTGTATTATCCGGCTTAAGCTCTACCTTTTTTCATTTACAGTCAACAAGAATTATACCCTCAAGGCTGAGCAAGTACTATAGACTGAAGCACCTAATACATCTTTATTCCACAGGCCTTAGGCTTTTCCTGCGCAGCCGGATGTCTGTATTTGCCCAGCCAAGGCCAGGCGCTCCACAGGGCTGGCAGAGGCTGGAGAGTGTGCAAAGCAGGAAGGTGAAGGTGAGTCAAACTGGCAATGTCGTCTGGAGCCAAGTTGATAATTCTGTTAGCATAGGCCACTATAGGCAAAGCGACACAGCAGCAGACCATTCTGCATGCACCCAGCTTTCAGAGCAATCTCCTGAGACACAGACAGAGAGTGGGGGGAGATAAAGAGAGGGAGCGAGGGAATGGAAACATGAAGGAGACAGAAGAGAATAAAGAAAGAAAGAGATAAAAGGCCTTTCTGTATTCACTCGGCTTCCATCCCCTTTCCCCCAGTGAGCGGGGATCGCCTCCACTTATTGAAGAATAAGAGCCATTGGTGGATTGGCTGATAGCTAAGACAATATATGGGAGGGCAAAGGGAAGGAGGACAAAGAGAGGGGAGAGAGGGAAAAGAGGGAGGATGACAGAGGCATAGAAGAGAGAACGGGGAGAACGTGAGGAACAGCATTCACACCAGTTCCCCCTCCATTTATAAAGCCCTGCATATTTTACACACAAACACACAGAGGGCTGCACACTCCACACAATAGTCCCACTATTATTAGTAAGTATTAGGCCACTGCAGTGTTGTGACCTTGCATCACACAGCAAGGGCAAACAGCACGGCCAGAGAGTGGATGGAAACAGGCAAGAGGAGACACAGGAATCTCTAAATCTCTATTAAAGCCAGTCACTTTGGCTCCTAATAGCTTTTCCATTCAGTGATAGCCAAACAGGCTTTGAGGAAGCTATTGTCGGCATTTGTAGCCTAGAACCCATCTTTACCCTCAGGGTTCCAACATGCAGATGACTCATTTAAATGCAAGATGTCAGAACGTTATCAATGAGGTCTGAACATGGCGAAAATGAAAACACAGAAAATACAGTGTGATGCAGTTGCTGAGAAACTCAGCAAGAGTAAGAGTATTCCGCATTCATCTGTTTGTGACAGCTGTTGAATCATAAGACTTGTTTCACACCTGGCATTACGGTGTCTTATTTTTCACAGAATCTTGACTAAAAATATATCGTGATATGTGGATAATAACAGCATTCCACGGCACAACGTTCTTGATACACTGCCGCTGTATGGCTGAATATTTTTAGTTAACATGAACCATGGGAGCGAGCATTTCCACGAGCTACAAAATAATGAAACTTTTTTTTTTGTGTGAATTGTTTCAAGTACAAACTAGTTATTATGCTACCCAGATGTTTAGCTGAAGTACATAGGCTTCAAAAATATGGATCTTTGTAGCTCTCAGTTCAGCACAGTGCACTGATAGTCCTAGAGGCAAACTTGGACAGCACGGAGTTTTCTTTCATTAAGATTCAAGAGTTTCATTTCTCTTTGCCCACAGATTAATTGTCAAATACACTTTCTTTGTTTAGACAGATTAACCAGACACTGTCTGTAGCCAGAAATGATAGCAACAAACCAAAAATAGATTATGATCACAGATTATTGATATTAAAGGGTCACTATTTGCACCACTTAAATGTTGCAGTTACCTAACCTTAATCAAAGCTTAACCGTTGCACAGATGTAGAAAGAAGTAATTTTAAATAGAAATCCAACAAGCAAATGCCACCCTTACTCCACCAAATACAAACTGATGCACAGACAGTTCCCATGTGCAACAAGTTGTCCCAATGGCTTGATTGTTTGGGGCACATAGTGAGATATGAGACAAACACCAGGGAGCATTTTCAGCTGCTTTGATCCCACATCCTTCATGTCTTTCGACAAGAGTTACATATGCAAACAGTGACACAGCTACATAAACAATAAAGGGAGGGAAAACCGACAGAAAGCTGTGTGTTCTTCATCTTGTACTGAATGTCATCTTAGAAAGTCTGATTCAGTAGTGGAGGGTGGTTAGTGGCTTTTAGGTTAGATTAGGAGATGAGAGCAAAAACCTGCTCTACGGACAGAGAGGAATAAAGAAAGAAGAGCTGCTTCATGAGTGAAAAGCTTGACATTATCAGCCTCCCTGGAGAAGTACAACCATTTGCAGATAAATTAAGGCCTTTAGTTTAAAGTTAATTGGATCAACCAGCAGCGCACCTTTGCAGTCACTGGGGTCACCTCGGATTATTCATATTCAGGTAATTATGTATTACGTGGATGTGTTTTTGTCAGCCTGCCTTCTATGGCCTGAACTCAGCACAACAGGCGAGGAGGTTAAACTGGCCTCCGGCAGCAGAGCTAAGGGAGCAAATAAGGTGAAATATTACCATAACGCTCTTCAGGGGCTGAGAAACTGTCCTGTAATTGGAGGAAAAAACACAGGATCTGGTAAATGACTTAATCCGTGTGTTTGTCCTTCAGGAATCACTGAAGAAAAACACAATTATCATTTTTATAACCAAAATACACGTGTTGTTATTGGCAGAATAAAACCTTTTTGTCACAAAATTACAGTCATTTTATTTCAATTTTTTTCTCTTTCTCTCTGACAGTTACATCATCTGCTCACCCACCAACAGAGAACACATACACACTTGTCACAGTTCGCCTACACACACACACACACACACACACACACACACACACGGACACACACCTTGTCACAGCTTGCCTACATACACACACACACACACACACACACACACACCTTCTTGCCGTGGGAGACTCTGGCGTCTGTGCCGGTGAATAAAAACCCCATTATTCAGCTAATTAATAACTTAATTAAAGCTCGCTGGCACGTCAGCCGTGCTTGATTACATCATTATTAGGAGTAATTGGGGATTTCTTTAATGGCACCTTGAGAGAAGGAGAGAGAGAGAGAGGGTGAGACAGAGAGAGACTCACACACTGAGAGAGATGTTCTTGCAGCTACAAAGTGCATGCTTTTCCTCAAATGCACGAATTAACATTTTGACAAACATCTATGGAATAAAACAGCAGGAGAATTCAATTTAACTCAGTTTAATCCTCAACTATCAGCTAAGTGTTCTGTGCATAATTTTGGAACCAATGAGTCATCAATAAATCAGCTGGCAGCTGCTGCTGGGTCCTACACTGCATTTTACATTCTGTGCCTCCAGATGGAAAATATAAAGCTGCATTCATGCCATGTCAACAGAATGAAAAAATAAATAATAAATGAAATAAAATGACACTAACACAAAAAGGAAACCTCCCATTATTGTGTGTGTTCATACATCATTCCGCAATAGTGTCCCCAATGCTAGCCCTGTAGTCGCACCAGATGAATGGATATGCTTAAGTGAGCGATTTGACTGTGCTGCATATAGTATTGTTCATGGTTCATGAACAAGTGACACCAGATATGAAACAAACACACCGTTGATATTCATATTGCACAGAATGAATGAGTGTGAGAAATTTTTCACCTGTCAGCTTAATTTGACGGCATGTGATAAGACTGAACATGATGCTAATTGAATTTCAAAAGCTGCAATTGAGCAGTTCTTTAGACATTGTGATAAAACTGGAGTTCAAAAGGTCATGACAGTTTGCTGCAATATTTAGCATCTAGATGCATGAAAATCATTTTCATTCAAGAATTTAATATAGTAGTTAAAAAGAAAAAGAAAAACAAAGAAACACATGTAATTGTGACTTCCTCTTTAACACACACACTAGTCACCAGACACAAACTCCACTCCCAGCTACCGTTCCATAAACGATCTATCAGCTGTTATCTGAGCGACATGCTGTCCTCTGGACCATTATATCCCATCGGAGAATGTCTTCTTTATCTTTGGCAACAATAACTAGGGACATGAGGGCGCTAATGAAATTAGTCCAGACCAACCCCTTCCATTCTCTTTGTGCTTCATTAGAGCCTGATGTCCATTCAACCATCCAGCAGCACTCAGCCCAGCCCCTCGATGGGAACCATTAAAAACTCGGGAAATCCACCTCTGTTAGTCTCATCAAAGGAATGTGACCAGGTTGAAAGAGAGGGCTGACCCCTTTTTTTTTCTTTGGTGGCCAATATTAATTAAAGTCAGCACATATAACCCAGAGAAAGTGTTTTCTGCCGACAAATGCAACTGGTATGATGACATTTTTTGTCACAACACTGTTGATAGGCGACAACAGATGTTGCCTAGGTCTTGTTTCCATTAGTCTACTGTTACCATTGCTATGACTTGAATAATCCAACTATTAGGTCCTATTTTCTTAGTTTGCTTCAACCTAATTGTGTGCTAGTTTGAAGAGCTGCTTTCAGGTCTTCAAGTCAAGTCCTGTAAAATCTGATCCCAAATCATGTCCTTGATGGCAAGTCCAAGTATCAAGTGTTGTCAAGCTGTTAAGTCAGGTGTATAGTCCAGGTCAAGTCTCAAGGCTTAGCTTCAGTCCTTGAAGACAAGTAAGATACAAGTTCATAAGCAAATGAAAAGCTCATGTTAGGCCTTTCAGGTCTGTGAATGCAGATCATTTGAAAAGCAGGTAAAGTCTCACAGCAGACAGATTCTGGTTAACTCTGAAGTGCTCACATTAAGGTTGACCCAAGCTCAAGGTTAAAGCTCTGACAGATGAAAACCTTTGTGTGTCTGATAAAACCTTTCAGTCACAACCAGGAAAAATTCTATACTTTAAAATCAAAATATATCAATACAAGTCAAAATAGCGCAAAGCTTCTACCATACTTAGAAATCTGTTGTGAGCCTCTCTGCTCTGTACCACCTCCAACTTACCCTCCATTATGTCACAGCACTTGTCAAACATCTTTATGTGTGGAATAAGACAAATTGGTTCTTGTGTTTTGTATTAAAATGAAGTGGCAGGCTGAGGGGAGGGGTGGGGGAGCCAGTATGGAGAGAATAGATGGGAAATGAGAAAGAGAGCATGTGGTATAGTAGATACTAAACTTGTCTGGGCTTTTGTAAATGACTAGCTGCACAATAATAAATGTGTTTAGACTGTCTGAGGGGACTATAGTGTTTGTGCAAAAGAGCTATTCTTAAGTGGATTTTATTGTTTCCCTTCTTCCCCTAAATCCCCTTTGTTTGTGTTTTTTTGCTTTAGTAGATGAAGAATAATCACCAAGGAACAAGGCTGGGTATTTCATTTATAAAGCACATTTAAACAGATGTTCACTCTAACCTGTGAGAATTAAGGAGCCGACTGCATCTTTGTTCAAAATTTGCTGATCCACTTTTAAATCCTTATTTATTTCATTTTATACACTCCAGCGCAGCGGGAGTAGGTTGACTATGCCCTTGTTTAGAGGCACAGTTTTCAACTTAATCTGCACACACACAGAGAGGCAAAATGAGGAATACACAACTGTATTACTAACATTATCTCATTACTATCTGAATCGCAGTACTTCATTTCTAAGGAAAGTGAATAGATGGTAAGGCTGCTAAAGCCATTTCCATGCTGAAATAAGTGTTTGAAACAATTTGAGCTGTATTTATAGATGCACTTACTGACTCCATGAAAGACAGAAAAACCTGTTCCATAACTCTAACAGAAAAGGCATTTCAAAGGATATTATGACCGTTAGGATATATCTTGTTTTTAACTTAAGCGCTGCACTTATTCCATGTCCTCATGTTACTGAGTACTTGTTTTATTTAACCTCCTGCTGTTAGTCTTCTTCTTGGAAAAATGTGACAATTGGTCTCTTGGGGCGAGCACAATGAATGGAACCCTTTGAGTCGAACTCTCCAGGGAGATGGAGTTTGGATCATCACACAGAGAGGCAGATTATTCTCTACTCAAAAGAAAAAAAAAAAGAAAAAAAAAAGAAGCAGGGACAGAAGTGAAGTTGTCTGTCAACTCAACTGGGATCAAAACAGGGACTGAAACTGTCACCTTGCTGGATTGAAGAAGAATTTGCATAAGTTCAGGTGTCCACCAGTTGAAAGCTAAATCAAAGCCAATAGAAAAGTAAAAGAAGGAGGAAATCATTCAGTCAGACGTCTTGTTGCTGAGGATGTACTTCTCTTTTTAAAATTCTGTCAGTTGTTGAGCAGCCTCTACCTGAACAGTCAGTCCACATTTTCAGCGCCCATTCAAAGTCCTCTGTTCAGTCCCTGTCTGGTCTTTCATCTTTAAGAAGCTATTTCTGTGATGTTTTTTGACATAAAAAACTGGACAGATCAAGTCAGTAATGTATTAAATCATTTATTTGTTGGTTTCAGAGAAGCAGACTTGTTTACTGCCACCCTTCAGCAAAATGTCAGGCTTCATCTATAATTATATCAATGAGCACTCTGTTGTGCTGTTTTTGCACTCCACCTCCAAAGTTCCACTTGTAAATAAAATAGTGTAGGCGCAAGTACTGTCACATTTTTGTTCTACATAAGAGGCACCCTTATCCTAAGTATCTATTCAGCGTTTGAGGCTATTAGGGCTCGTGTAAGTCCCCTACATTTCTAAAAGCTTTCAGGACTTGGCCTGAAGGTGAACGGCTACTGAGTTATAGAATACAGAACATACTAATTAAATGGTCATTTAGTTATTAAGACGTGATAGAGCGTTACTTTAAGAACTTAGACGTATATACTCACTGTGAATTAGATGCCACTTACATTGATAACTGTTTTACTCGGCTGTGCATGTGACAGGGTGCCATTTAGTTACCAGTGGTTTAATTATCCAGTCAGTCAGCTGGTCAGCTCGTCACTCATGTTTGGCCTCTTACTTGGTCTGTCACAGTTTGACAATAAACTTAAACTCTGACTGCAACAATCCACAACCCACTGCAGGGCATACAGCTTCATATGAAACAGTCAAGACAAACAAATTGAATCCAAAAAAATCACACGTGACTTCTCATGAATGACTCACGATTGAGAGACATTACATCAACAGTGAAATCAGAATGAAAAGAAATGACAGAAGTTTAAATAATGAAACAGTTTTTACATTTATTATCTTTTATTATATTTTAATTATGACTTCACAATGCTGACTGTATTTTGACTTTGTGTCACAGTTTCAGTACTGTGAATGTTTTCTTGAGCTGAGATGCTAAATCTCCCAGCAAACTGTCATGACCTTTTGAATTCATTTTTTTTTCCGTGTTGCCTTTAAACTAACGTTACTATCCATAATTTGACTCTTGAAACTGATCATTATTTCTTGTTATATTGCTTCATTCATTTTTACGTCTCTAGAACATCAGAGATTAGATAATATCTTTTCATTTTGACCAAAATCTTCTCAAAGCCAAAGAGTTGTCCAATATCTCATTCAATATCTATACCTTCTTCTTCCTCTGCAGTGTTCACTCGCCTTCCACTCAGAGCTCCTCTGCTTCCCTTTAAAGCCTCTTCCTGTCTTCCACTGCCTCCCCCTCCATCCCTACAGATCTCCCCTCTCCAGCCTCTACACACAGACTTGATAGTGGTGATGTTTTCTCACCAGAAACCCATATACCATATGCATTATTTATTTTTCATTTCCTTCCTGCTCAGTGGTGTGGTGAGGTCAGCCATCTATTTCTAGTATGAAGTTGAAAACTTCTCAGCCCATCGATAGCAAAGATCACGCGAAGCAGGACTCTGACCAACCAGCAGGCTGCTCCAACAGCTCACCACAATTACCTATTCTGTCTTTTCCATGTCAGCCCATACCTACTAAGTATTTCATCCGCATTTCCGCCATCTACCATTTTAAATGTGTTCTTCCCATTTCCTTATGTCACTAATCGTTCTCTGCTTTATGTTGCTTTCTCTTTGCCCCATTTCTCTCTCAGTATCTCTAGGAATACTGATGTGTGAGGCCAGTGGGACCAAAAAATGAACTACTTTTGAAAAATGACAAAATGCACACACACACACACACACACACACACACACACACACACACACACACACACACGCACACATTAATACATATATATGAGCAGAAAAAATGAAAGGTTCATTTCAATTCATTTATTCACCAACACAAACACAAAATGTTTGCTATGAATGAAAAAATGAAGGCCTGCATATAAAAAATCTAATTCATTTAATCAGGTAGTCTTAATTTTCTCTTCCATATTGATACTTTCTTTTAGAATTATCCAATTGTTATTTCATGGACGAATATCAGGAGCGGATTCTGCATCAACAATGGAGAGAAGTGAGCATAAAATCCATTTTCATGACAAATCTGGTGAGTAAACAGTTTGAATGTTGACATGGATACTGGCAGCTCATTAATACAAGCACAGCATTCAGCAATGAGGTGAATTTATGCCTCAAGTTCTCACTTAATGTAAATTCCATCTGATATTACATCTCATACGCAGTGTAAAAAAAAAAAAAAAAGAATTATTCTTCTTAATTTCATGTAGCTCTGTTTCACTAACTGTACGATCTTGAAATGATGGATGTATGCAGCTAAGTGGGCGAAACAGCTGTGTGCTCTGGTGCTCTCCAAGGTGCTGATCCTGGAGCTGCCAGTGGCTGAGGAGAGGTCAACGTAGCAGGAAGTCTTCAGCCACTGAGTAAGCTTTTCCAGTCACGATACTTCGTGTTTACTCGCCTGTGTGGTCTTACAAACTGTGAGGGTCACTTTGGTGGACCTCAGTCTTAAACAGTGTTATCCAAAAACATTTTGCATACACAATTCCTGACTTGAGGTGCTTTTACTATGACAGCAGAGTCTATTTCTGTCTGAGTTATTTCTGTTTATTATTTGTGCCATTACTGTGACAGTCGCCAAAGTGTTTATTCAGCCTGTTGGCTGTTGCGCTTGTTATTTTGGCAAGATTTTGGAGATCATCTTCAGTGATTTGCCTTTCATCTGCACTCTGGTCCTCATCCTGTCTCTGCTTACAAAACACTTCTGGGAACTGCAGCACAAATAAATGCATAAGATATTCACTGCATAGTGTTGGATACTTGCATGCACCTTAAATCTGACATAAATTCAGAGTGCACAGTATATGTATAACTGCTTATCAAATATCGAATTGGGAATTAAAAACAATCATCCTCAGTAACAGCAATCCTGTGGACTAAGTAGCTCAATTTAGATTCTGGTGTCAGTATAAACACTGGTACAAGATAGTGGATGACAAACGCAAACCTTTGGTGTACAAACATATAATACAAAGTTACTCCTGAAGCCTCCCATGAGCACTGCCACTGTATTAGAAATGTCTGAAACTCATTATTGCTGCCAAACAGATAACATTTATGTTAATGAGCTCACCTTTCTGGGATTGTGTCTGATGAAAATTTCACAGGTACCTTCTGCTGCCACTGATGGAAGTGAAGCTTTAATCAGAGCCGAACTGGTGATACTGATGCTGGTTTAGGTTGTAGCATTTGTGACTGCGTTTTTTTTTTTCTGTGTGATAATATGAGAAACGGTGCTTTCTTTACGAGTCCTTTAACTCTCAGACCCAGCTGTCTCTCTGATCGTGCTCTCTTTTAAAAACAGCAGGTTAAATGCTAATGCCTGTGTAGTCCAAGTGCCTGTCTATCCAGCTGCCTCTGTAACTTTTTTTTTGCCACATGTTAACACATTCTGCCAGTCACATCAGCCCTGGCTGCCAGCCAGACGCTGGCTAATCACACACTGTCTGTGTGAGCATTTGCATGTGTGTGCGCGAGCATGTGGGTTGAGTAATGTTCTCAGCAGAAAAAGCAATCCAGAACGCCTGCTCAAACAAGGAATAAAATAAGCATCTCTCACCGTTTCTGTAGGAAAATGAAAATTTTGGCACTTCCTTTAATTGGCTTTATTGCAACCATAAATCAATGTGAAATGCAAATGTGCCTGAAAATGTCAGCAGATAAAGTCGTCACGCATGGAAACAGATGGGAGCTGTTGCTGTAATTTCCGTTTTAGATCAAAGCGACATGAATGCACATATTTGTGCCCTGATGCCGTCCGGCAGAAGGCTGAGGCAAATAACCATTTCTCTGATGACTGCATACTTCTTCACACAGAGACCGCGGTCATCTCTCAACCAGTGCACAGCTGCCTGCTGGTGGAAATCAAGTGCACCCAAATTTAATCAGCTGCACATGGAGGCAAACCAATCCTCAGGAAACAGGATGAATTTAGATTTTAAAGCTGGCGTTTTGGTATGATTGCTGGTTTTAGGAAAAAAGGAGGCAAAGGCACACACCCCTGTCTACATCAGTGGAGCTGAAGTAGAGCAGGTGAACAGTTTCAGGTTCATGGGAATCCACATCACAGAATACCTGTCATAGACATCACACATCTCCACCCTTGTATAGAAAGCTCAGACACGGCTGTATGTCTTTGGGAAACTTAAGGCAAAATTCCTACAGAGGAGCAAGAGAAAGCATCCTGACTGGAAACATTACAAACTGGCATGGGATGTGCACGGCCCAGGACAGCAGGGTTCAGCAGTGGGGCATTAAAACCACACAGAACATCACTGGTACCATCTACCAAGCATCAGAGATATCAGTGAGGTGAGAGTTCAGACGATATTAAAAGACAATACCAGCCACAGCCACAGCCTGTTCACCCTGCTGCCATCTGCCGATCGATACAGAAGTATCCACTGCTGTACCACCAGACTACAGAGCAGCTTCTTTCCTCAGGCTGTGAGACTCCTCAACTCATTCTCTGCACTCCACCACAAAAGTAGTCTTATTTTTATGACTGATAATTTATTCATACATTTATATAATTTTTGTTTTGTGAGTAGGGACAACAACTAGCATTTCATTGCACAACCCTTGGTTACAAAAAGTGATAAATAATTGACCCTTTTACCTTGTACCTTAATCTCTCAAATATTTTGTTTTTCATTTCTTCCTTTCTTTCCCAATTTTCCCAGTTCATTGCATACTGAAATCCAGGACTAACCATGACATATTCAATAAGATAGTGGTGGTGAGAATAAAATATAAGATTAAGCTATGCTTAAACATACTTGCATTTTAAATACATTAAATTATACAGAAATTAAACTCTGCCTCTTCCTCCCAAGGACTGCCTGGATGCAGTGATCCCCGAGGATCCCCAAACCCCACTTTGAGAAGCAGTGGTCCTTATATCCTTCCTACAGAGTAGAGAGAAACAGCTCTGGCCTACATTTTACAGCTCATTAACTAAACGAAGACTAGTTGCACAAAATATACAGACAGAGACCATGGCTGTGTTGCCTCCAGGCCAATCTCTGAGAGCAAACGTGTGTGAAAGCCACAATGTGTATGCATGCATGTACATAGACGAGACAGTACAGGAGGCAACCAACACATATAGGTCAGAGATGTGGGCTTGTGACTCGAAAGTTACGGAGAGAATATGCTTGAAAATATATATACAGATAGAACTGATAACCTCAAATCAATATAAGAAATAAATATAAGTCATCTAAATGTTGGTGGAAATGTGGAGAAATCAATGCAAATGTATCCAACATATTTCAGTCATGCAAAATGTGTAACTCCAAACAGACTGTTGTTAAAAGAGAAATTGAATGTATATTTCATTTGCCTGTTGAGGTGTAAAGCATCCTGAAGTAATTGATACAACTGATGACTATTTACTTAGAATATTAAGAACAACTCGAGGCAAACAAGAAGCCCATGTACAAACAAAGGAAAGAACAAGTGGAACTAATTAAGAACATGGGGAAAATTACTATTTCCTAACATGCGTGAATATGCATAGGTACATACTGTATTTTGCCAGTCTTTCATGACCTATTGATGTCACCGGGTATAACAGTAACAATAAGGGGTGAAGAAAGATCCAAGATTGCACTAATATGTGTGCAAACACACACCCTTCATGTAAGCCACGTCCAGGTGGCCACACATACTGTAAAACATCAGGAATACACATCTTTTCACTCAGTCAGTGACTTAAAGCACTCTTCTTTTTTCTTTTTTTCCTCCTCTGAGCCACCACCTCTTTCCTGGTGTCACTGAACCATCATTAGCTGATTAATGTCTGCCTGCTGTGAGTGTTAATTGACATAATCTATTCTTCATTAGCTTTGCCCCTCTGCAGACAGAGTCAATGTGTTCCTTCACCCCTCATTTCACCCAAGGTGGTCTTGCCCTTCACCTTGGGCTAATGGTGGGCTGAACCAAATCAAGGTCCTTGCAGGGGTGCTTTCCTGCTAGGGCGTGGGTTAAGTTGTCAACAGTGGTCACACGTGAAGTGCATTACTTGAACAGATGACGTACAACTTCACAAACTATAATGGCCAATGTCAACTGGATGACACACTTGATGTGAGGACCTGCGTGAGCAGTCTCAAATTCACCTTCATTGTGAGACTCTCCACACCCTCATCATAGAAAAGTAGAGCTATTATAAAGAAGGTGTTATGGATCTTTTCAAGTGCATGAAGATGAGTAATAAAATGAGCTATGATACTCACATACTGTGGAGAAAATTGAAGAAAACGTAGTGATGTTAGAGCCTTGAAATTAGACTGTATTTTTTAGTTTAAATTTCACTTCATTATTGAGTCTGACTTCATGTTCATATTAGCTTTTTGTCTTTCTCGGTGGGGGTGGAGGGGGTGGGGTCCCTTGGAGGTTTGACCTTTACGTCCATGTCATGTTCAGCTGACGGTGTTTGCTGGGAGCAGGTTACTTGTTGCCTCTTTGATAAAAAGGAAATGTAAGAGTTCTTTGAGTGACAACAACAGCACTGATCTTATCCATGCTTTCTGCTATGTTCACGGCAGCTTGTGTCGTTCGGCACAGTGACATATCCATTCTTTATCTCACCTACAAAGCTGTGATCGGCTTGGCTGTTTTCCAACCATGAATAATGAATGAATAAATAAATGAGGACTGAATCTAGGGTTTGGTCTCACAATTTAATTTAAAAAAAATTAAAAAAAAAAAAGTTTCTGGCAAGCAGAAAAAAATGAACCAAGAATATTTAGAGCCACGACGTGTCCCTGACATTTAGAAAATCCAGCGATTTGGTATTTGGAAAGGTCCTGAATTAACAACTGCTCTGGCTGAATGGCAAATCTAAGAAAATAAAGTATAACATCTGTTTTTTCTCTCTTCTTTAAAGAAGTCAAGAAAATAAACCAAAGGATAGATAACTTATTGTTAAAAAAGTCAGGAAGCCAAGCAGACTTGAGCAATGTTTCAATACAAGGAAGAGTCAAGAAAATCAACATGTTGTTGTAAAGTCAAGAAAAGCAAGCAGAGACAGGCTGAGTTCTTGGTGTATATTTAGACTGAAGCCGGCACCGAGAGAGAGAACGGAGAGAGAGAAGGAACAGATCTGGAGAGAAAGTAAAATGAAGTTGAGGAGGGTGGAAGAGATTGATTTTCTCTGACATTTCCCACTAAAAAAGTTCTGAACTCGTCACAGAGTTGAAAAAAAAAGAAAGAAAGCATATCTAAAACGTACACCAGCTCCCCTATCTGTTTCTTAGCAACAGCCTGCACCCGAGGCGAGAACGACGAGCTGTGGAGATGGAGTGATAGAGAGAGATAGCTGCAGAACAGAGAAAAGAAGAGAGATACTGGAGTGTGAACCCTACAAAGTGTTTGGTTGAGGCTTCGGCACATATTGATTTTAGCTGATATCCTTACTTAATCCTTCACATTTGTGAAGAACCCACCCACTTCCACAGTTACATGGATTTCCCGAGGAAACATACTTTTGAAAACTCTCATCTCGCTCTCTCAAACTCCAAGTGTCAGCATATTCACAACAATGGCTGGCTATATCTGTGTCTTTGTTAACTTATGAAGTTATAACTGATCAATATGTTTTTATGAGCAACGGATTAAGTGGAAAGTTGTACAGTGAAAGCAGTCGCTTCTAGTGATGGACCGACAGAGAATTATCACCCAGCTGAAAAATGTACTGTTGCACCACTTTCATCAACTTTGCTTGCAGACAGAGCAGGCAGCTGTTTTCAGTGAGACAGCTCTGAACACTACCAGCAGACACACAGCGTTAGAGATGAGCTAGTGAACACAGTGGAGCATTAATCAGCTGAATGAATTAAAACATCGCTGTGCCTACTTGATTTGGTTTGCTAATACATTCTTCATCACTACTTCATGAGCTAATAATATGACAATGGTGTGTCTTCAGCTTGCTCTACTGCCCCCAAGTGGCCCAAAAATCAAACAGCATTATTTTCTTTGCTTTTTGTAATTACCTCTACATGTAGTAGTTTTCCTTGGAGACACAGGACACACACATACCAACGCACAGGAGATTCACAGGAAACGATGCATGCATGTACTGAATGTGACGGAAAGACAAAAGCTGCTCCTTGTGCAAATCTGATGTAAAGCTGAAAGCAACCTTTGCTCATCAGTTCAGTGTTACTGTGTCCGCCAACATTGTTGAGTGTTTTTTTATTCTCTAAACAAGCTGACATGATGAATTATGAGTTTGTCTTGCTGTAAAGAGATACAGGGGTTGGTCTTCCTCTGTTGCGTTTCTGACAGAGTAGCTGCTCAAGGTGTGTTTGCTGCCCCCAGAGGCCATACAGGGAATTGAGAGTGGAACTCAGGGTTTTGTTAAAACACACTTCTTGTTAGAACCAGCAACCTCAGTTGTTGCCACATAAACAGATGCTTCCAAAGAAATGCTTTGGATAGGAAAACTCATTAGCAATGCCTTCAAATAGCATTGGAGCTACTATACTGCACAGCAGTTTTGAACCATTTAAGTTTTACTTTGGATATTTAATTATCTCACTTAAAAAATCCCCTTGAATAATGACATTGTAGATGCTACACAAAGCCGATAGTAATTTTTATCTTCTTCTCAACATGATTTGCCGACATAGTTAAAATCATTTGACATACAAAACATGAAATATGCCACACATCTGATGGTTGTATGTAAACTTGTCATTATGTTCAGGGTATGCAGTGACAGCACCTCATTGAGCTATGAAGTGAGATTTGCTCCACTTCAAACATGTCTATAAGTATTGTGCTCCAGCTCTAAGAGAGTCTGTGTGCTTGTGTGAGTGTGGTCCTCAGCAAAAAGTGAGTATTTGACCTTGATGCCAGCATGGCAGACAGACAACTGTAGCCACCAGATGGCCGGTGACCCATTGACTACAGCTGCTGTATACAGGGTGCAAACACACTGCACGCACGCACGCACGCACGCACGCACACACACACACACACACACACACACACACACACACACACACACGTGATCGGTGCACACAGAATACAACCAGGAATGTTTTTGGGAGGTGCTGCTATTTCAAGTTAATTGTCCTTTGTTCCTTTTGACTGGTGAGCTTAGAATGTGCTTACTTTCCCAGACAGCCCCTGGAACAGAGAGGTTATCTTTAAAATGGCACTTTAGGTTCTTTCTAAGATGTAATCACTTGCTGCATATGATTCTTAATATTCACATTTTTGCTTCTTATAAATGGCACATTTTGCATATACCTCATGATATCATGTACTGAAATAAATGGGTTTGGATGCTTTGTTTGTCAGTCAGCTTGGACATACTTTAATAAGTCACATCAAAGGATACTGGTTTGGCAGACTGCAGTTATGAGATAAACTGAGCTGAAGACCAACCATAAGGTGGGACGGGAATCAGCAGAGGCCGATCAGATTTGATCCTCAACGCTAGCCATTGACAGTTCACTCGTCCCTGACTACAAAAGTGAGCAAACTGGATTTATCTGTGGCCAGCTGATGCTTTTTAGATAAAAGCCGCAGCAGGGATGTACAATATATCTCTATCTCCTTTTTTTTTTTGTTTTTTTTTCTTCTTCAGCGGTGAGGTTTGTGTGAGACAGAGTGAAATAGAGAGACAGTCTATTTGGGACAGTGATGGCAGCTAAAGATAGAAGCCGAGTTTGAGAGGCGAGAAGAGGAAACATGGCTTGTTTCAGAGAGATCTAATGTATGATCTGAGCCTGAATCAAGGCAGAGAATAACAGAGATTATAAATAAGCCATGATTCTCTCTCTCTCTCATTCCTGCCCTGTTTAGATCTCGCTCACAACTCGCTCTACCTCTCTGTCTACTTTTAGATGTCCTCATGTCTTCTCACTTACTCAGTCTCTTCACTCACACAGATAGATTCTTTCCCTCTCGGCTTTGCCTGTTTTCTCCCTTATGTCCCCCCACGGCTTGTCTTCTCATCCACTCTATCAGCCAGTCCTACCACAGAAGCCACCATATGTTTCATGTAACAAGGTCATTTTCAAGGGGACATGTGGCATCGTGTTTGCTGCATTTCCCACCCGCATGCCCTTCATCCTTCTTTTATCCCTCCCTCCTACGCGTCTTCTGTTGAATACACATTGCCCTGCCAACAAGTATTGCTGCCATCCACAATTAATGGTCCTTGGTTTTTTAACTTGTCATGAACGCCACCAGTAGTGCATGTGTGATGCATTCATGGTGTGCTGGATTCTAATAGTATGTGTGTGCTTTATTTGCCTCAGCTGCAAAGGAAGCACTGCATTTATTTGAAACAGGTTTATATTGGATAGATGTGTTTTCTATTCTGTATCTTTTTTCTGTTTTATATTGCTATGTTATATTATTTTTGGATATTTTCACAAGATTTCTCCCTGTTTTAAGAGCAGCTCCCATTTTAATTTGCTGTTGATGTTGTTTGCCGTCAATGCAAACTCTGCACCTTCTTCCTGTGTACCTGTTGTATTGCTACATTCAGCATGCTTTCACAGCATTACATCCATCAGTACATCCGAGTCATGTCATATCGCTTTTGTTGCTCTGAGTTTCTCTTTTCAGCAAAAGTAATGTCTTAATTCACTAATTAATTCAAATTGATTTTACTTTGACATTTTTTTCAATCGTTGTTCAGCTACTTTCAATAGAAGCCTACCAGGGAAGGGTGGGATTCTGCCCCTCGAAAGTTTTATACATTCACTGAAAATACTTCTACTTTGCTGTAATTATTCAATCCCTGTTAATATGCTGTCATTTGAAATCCAGCATAGACATTTCATCAGGCTTTTAATGTGAAACCAATGCTGGAGAGTGAGCTGTTAATTGACAGAGACAGTAACTAGTGAAAGAAACCAGCGTTTCTGTTGAAATGAGGAAGTCTTTGTGAGTAATGTATAACTCTATGGAAATGGTAAGATAAATCCATCCACAGATAATTCCACTCCTTTTTTTCATTTTTTTTTTCAACCCAGCCTTTATTCAAATAGGTCTTTACTTGTTCTTACTGGCTATTGTTTGACACTCTGCCATTGTTTGAATGTTGGTTATTATTTGGGATTTTGGGATATACATGGCTGCAAATGATGACATTTGGAAGATTAAATATACATAATGCAATACCGATCACTATCACACTGGTTGTGATTGTGTCAAACTCAATCTGAACTTCCTCTAATTACAGATTTTGAAGAATAAATGAACTCTACATCCAGTATATGCATCAAATCTTTAATAATGGAACCCTTCTTCTGCACTGATTAGAGAAGCTGATGGGGCTTAAAAAGCAATTTCAATCAACATAATAACTTGCTTTGATAAAAAAAAAAAAAAAAACTTGAGGGGGGAAGATAGGGCTGTGGCTCGACTGCCTCATTATGATGTTTAGTTTGAGTTTAAAGCACCGTAAAATACGATAAAGTACATCATACCAACACAGGGATGAGTGAAGTGAAAGGACAGCGTTAACCTGCATGTCTGTCTGTCAACCTGTCAGTTTGCAGAATGAGAGTGGAAGTGGTTTTGTTATCATGACAATTCTCCCTGTGTTGCCAAACCATAAACCATTGTTCATCAGAATTCATATAAAATGTCCACAAGTAAAAGCAAACCTGTTCATGCATGCAGCTCTCACAGTCGAACAATTTAATGCTGCAAAGCAAATCCAAAGAAAGAAGACGGTTACAAAAACCCAATCAGACTGAAGACGTCAGGAATGACAGCAGACTAACCATGAAGTTCTCCACTAAACCTTCCTCCTTTGTTTGGCTAAGGTGTCACTCACACACACACACACACACACACACATACACATGCATGCACACACTGCTTGCAGTGCAATTGAAAAGGAAAAAGGTTTTTTAACTAGTCACTATGGAAACTCTGCAAGACTTTGCTTGGCCTCTCAGTTTGTTTGTTTTGTCCTGTTTGTTTAGCAGGTAGTTTAAAACACATCAGTTGCATCTGTAAGAGAAAGCCACACAATTTTAGCTGTGTTCCCATTATCAGGACCAGCGCAGCGAAAGAGTTACCAGCTGATGATCAAGTTCATAACGTGACATAATGTTATTCATCCCTGTGGTGGCATTGGCCAATTGTGGGAAATAAATGAAGATTCTCTTGTTTTTACAGCACAGTGATTTAAGATATTCACCTGATTATTCCAGCATTTATATTCCAAAGAAAATGAGTGAAAGAAAAACCTTTTCAAGTCCAACAGATACCTCTTTAGATGCTTTTATAATGTTCTGAAGACATACAAGTGTTTGCATCTTTGAACCAAAGATGAATTTGAAATTTTTCAGCTATTTTTCGATCTATGCATTTTCACATTTTTGCCCTTGTACGGTGTTGGTCCAACCTCTGGGATAATAAATATCTCTCCCCGCTCCACCAGCCAGCATTTGTTTAGCAGGACATGTTATTGAGTTTAATGTACAAACACTTGATCAAAGTACAAAAAAAAACAAAACAAACAAAAAAAAAAACTGAAAATACCCTCAGCCTGTCTGATTTCTGTTGCAGGCTCTCCTCTGTATTTACATAGAACAATACAGAAGCCTCAGCTTCCATTAGGGAAAACTAAAAGACTGAATGCTACAAATGCAACACAAAAGCTGTAAAAGGTATTGGGAATGGACAAATAAATTACTGGGATGATGTCTGCTTTACATGTCTTCTATGCTGGACACAGCTAATACACTGAAGACTGGTGTTTAGCAGCTTGACACAACATTACCACCACCTTAACACCTTCATTCACCAGTAAACTGAAAAAGCTCTTCTCTTATGCGGACACACTGCCATCAACGTAATGATCATTGATTTCATCAGTGAATAGTACTTCAACCAATGAATAAACACCTGAAATGAGCTTAATGGTTTGGTTTTGTGACATTTTATATTGATGATTGGATGTTCTTTTCTGTTGTGGCACTGTTTTGTGTTACAGGCCGAGAATTAAGGCCTGTATTTTATTTTGAAAATGGCTCAGTCCCTTTGTTGTGCTGATTGCCTGTGTTCATCTGCAGGTGTGTGCAGGGTTTAAAAGCCATGGCCACACCCCTTTCTCTCTCTCTCTCCATTCTCTTTCACAGGCCCAGGTCAGAGCCTGACAGGCTGCAGCTGAGGTGCACGCTTAGCTCTTTTCAGTTTGGTCATTTTATGAAATAAACCCCTTAAAAAGCTTCGCTTTGTGGCCGTGTGACTCGTTGTGTTGCTTCCCTTTGAGCCAGGGTCGTAACATTTGTGAGTTAGGCTGACAACACTGCTCAAGTTGACACTTTGCTCCTGCTATCAGGCTGATTAAGCAGAGTGCACAGCAAGCACAGCTGGGGCTCTATCAGGAGGAGACACATGCAGCTGTTGGTGAATTATTTGGGCTATATTGCTTATTACCTGTGTAATCCAGGCAAAATAGGATAAACTATACATATACGTTTCCATGCACTTGGTATTCCAGAATGGTAGCTTTTTCAAAACATGTACCTGCTCATTGCACCGTGTCTGAAAAAAGGTTTTCCTCTTTCGAACAAACCCAGTATGATTAGTTGTCCTCTGTTGCACTTTACCGAGTGATTGTGCCCATGTTGTGCTGCATCCAAGTGCCACTGGGAAAAGACATAGGTTGTTATTTGAAAATATGATTCACCTCAGCTTTCAGACGGCACTGTAAAGCTACAATTAAAGAATCATCTAGTTTTTATTTCTTTGTTATTGCCTTTCAAACACTGCATCATTTTGATGAGTGAACAGCAAATCATGTAGATGACATTAATGATGAAACGCCATCATTAACAATGATGGATGCATCGATTCTCCGAGCATCATTTCTAAGACTTTCATTTCTTTTATTCTTTCCAGTTAAAGTTGCAGAATGAATGCAGTCAGCGTCTCGCCAATTTGGCACATGATGACGGCAAATGATATTTGTGAGATAGCTCACATTAGTGCAGAAAGAAAAAGTGCAGAAATTGAATTAGCTCGTTTTCATGAGAGGTCCTGCCGTGTCCAATTTAATGACCCACTTGTCAAATGTGCACACGATCAGAAGGACAATTTTTATCACATTCTGTAGCAAACAAAAAGTCACTTGCCTCTATGTGTCCTGTCGTGAAATTTCAAAAGCAGAAATCCCAAAATGATGTATGGGAGTGAAGTTGTTTCAGGTTTTACATGAAACTAATCTATCATTCTCTACCCCTTTATATCCTTATCCATATATCATGTCTATTTTTTGGCCTTTTTTTTTTGTTTTTGCTGACATTCAGCAATCTGCAGGTTGCTGCAAAGTTCAAAGTAGTTTTCACCACCACCAAAGGTGAACAGCTGTCCATGTGACCTGAATGCTGCATGAGTCCAGTGGTTGGGTCGAACAACTGGCCATGGTCGTTCTTTGGTATAACTTTTGTACGCTAGTATTTTATCTCAGGCCTTAGTGCAGAATTGCACCGTCTCTCTATGGCGATAAACCACTTTAGAGGCTTGTGGCGGCCCAATTTTTTATCTCAGCACCATCACAGAAGGCAGGTGGAACTGATTGAAAAGAAATTATGAAAGAGGAGAGAAAAAAAGAAACCTGGCTGAGGACATTGGAGGGAAAAGTGAATACAGGTTATCAAATCTCAACTCAAAATAAATCTCTTTCATCAAGCTCTCCATCTCTTTCTTTCTCTGACACTTTTCTCTGAGCCGCCTGTATACTCTGTATAATCAGATCAAACCTGCAATGAACCGCTGACTCAGTCAAGGCTCTGGCTCCAAACCCAGATGCACAGAATTATCACTGCCTCTAAATCCTGAAATGGGAGTTAAAGACCCATTCTGTTGCAACCTTTTGTAAGTTTGAAATATTCTTTGAGTTTAAATTCAACAATAAAGGCATGATATATTACAACAGACCGCGTCTTAGATGATCTACATTATTAATCAGGATGTTTAAAGACATTTGATTTGAATTAGTGAGTTTTGTCCAGGAAGACTGGTAGCTTAGAAATAATAGTCATATAAAATCATATAATCAATCATATAAAATATATATGTATCTGGTCATTTCCTGCACCATCATCTGACCAAAAGCTTCACCAGAGCTTCAACTACAACACACGAGGTGGTTTGTCCTACACTTAAACACATGTTAACTTTGTGATCCTGCACGCCTGGACTCCAGATTCAGTATCTCCTCTGACTGACTCCTGAGCACAGTCTCTGTCCTGCCATCACCCTTTACCACACACTGCCAGTACATATATTGTGTTTTGCTAACGGTGCATTTGAAGGTCTCCTTACCATAATTACATAATGCTTATGTAATTCCACTGGAACAATCTATGCATAATCAAATATGCTTCAATCACTCACCACCTCGTACTGTCACCTGTTCTATTATCCACCAAAACGATGTTGTCGAAGAGGTAACATAACTGAGGACTCTGAAGCTGTGCTCACAATATCGCAGCAATGAGTCTCTTGCTGTGCATGTGCTGATTTGCTCAGCATAGAACTTTCGGGGGAACGAGGAGACTGTGGGAGCTAATCATCAGCAAACAGTTAATTGCAACTACCCAGTGTTTCCAGTGATTTTCTGGTTTTCTGATCTGTTCTGATTACAATAATTCTGCAATTATTTTTGACCAATAAGCACCAAAAAAGTATAGATCACTATAAAGACTCACACAGCATTTTCTAATATGGTCACTTTATCTGAAGGTTCATACTCTGGCCAGCAAATGCTTGATGATGATGTTTACAGCTGAATGATTAGTTGATTAACTAATCAGTCAGTTGCCCAAAAAATAATCAGTACTAATCATCATTAATCATCATTTCTTTAGAAAAACTGAGGGACGTTCTCTTTCCAGACTCCAGCTTTTCTTTCTTATGATAAATTTGGGGTTTCGCCTGCTGGTCAGTGATTGGACAACATTTTCTTGGGCGTTGGGATGTGGTGATTGGAACATTTCACAAAGTTCAACGATTTAATAGACTAAATGACGAAGTGACAATGAAATTAAAACAAAAATCCATTAACATACTTAATATATATCTATATAATAACTATGTAATAACTGAGTAGACGTTCTGATTCTTCTCTGTGTGCACATACTTTGATATTACTATACCCAACAAATAGGTACAGTTTTGATCATATACTATAATTATGAGTAAAAACCCTGACAAATATGTAATTCTGAGCTCCAAATTCAAAGATTATGCACCGTTATGGCCACATTCCCACAGTCCCATCACAGCCATATTGTGAGCATACAGAGGGGCTAACACACACAGAGACAGGGCGGAGAAGTGGCGTGGCGACTTCAGTAATTGCAGTGTGCTCTGACAGCCATCTTAATGAGATAACGAGCGAAGGAAGGCAAGTCGGTGCCACCCTCCTCCTCCTCCGCCTCCTCCACTGAGCAAGAGACAGACGGAGCGGTTGACCTCGAACAGAGCACGTCGACAGAAGGGAGAACGGATGGACATTAAAAAGGGAGGAGACACAAGGAAGAGAACAGTG
>JBBMOE010000026.1:3805202-3822702 GCA_037975065.1 Chaetodon trifasciatus | reverse complement strand
TTTCCATTTTAAAGTGCGCCCTATCTGATCATTTCTGTCTTCCTCAGTCCCTCTTTATATTTCTTAAATAGTCATCATTAAGAATTAAGAATTCCTGTAATTCTTTGGAGATTACACACAGTCATATTTTATGTAACAGATAACGTGCTGTGTTATTTAACACAAGATCTGCTACTCCCTCTATTACAAAGGCTTAGCTCTGTCACTGAAAGTCTGTGTGGGACCTTGGAAGTTCAGTTTCTTCTTGGCAAATAGTCTTCAGAAATCATGCAAGAGAATAGCTGGAATTCAGTTTTCACCATTAATTGTGTGCCTTGGTTGAATATTTAGCTCATATTCTACCTCCTCCTCCAGTGAGGTTTACAATATTAGCATAGTAGCTGTTGGTCCCCCCCACACACACATACTGAAACACACACACACACACACACACACACACACTGAGTGTCCTGGCGCTGTAGTGTGGCATCTCCTGTCAGGTTTCCTGGATGTGACGGTGAAACTGATGGTGATTTATAGCAGGCACAGAATGGCTGCCTGAGATGGATGCAGCGCACGCACTGTTTTAATATATCAAACACATACCACACACACACACGTACACACACACACATACACACAACGCTGTAATATATCACACATGCACGGACACACGCACATAGTTTTAATTCATCATAGCTGACTGACCCATATATTGCTACTAAAAGCACAGCGAGAAAAAGTAAAAGAAGGGAAGGACACACAAACAGAGGAGTAACTAAAGAAGGGGGGGCAGTAGAGGAGTGGAGGACAAAATAATGGATGGAGGGAGGTGGGTATGTAATGATGTAATCTGTTTCTATGCTGTGTAATACAATATGATACAAGACAATAATCAGACACACACAGACAGAGGAAATGTCTCTGCTTGATTCCACCATTAAATCAGCACACTGAGCTTTCTGTACCTGCACTGATCTCACAATATTATCATGTGTAGAAATTGGTATTTTCTGACTTTCTATAATTTTTAGTTGTTAAAAAAATATTCAACACATACTGGCTTCAAGAAAGGCAATTTCCCAATCCAGTCCAAAGTCTGAACAGTCTAAGGTTGTTTTCACACCTGCACTTTGTCGTCCACTTATATTGGACTCAAACATGGGCTCGTTTTCTCCCCTGGTGTGATTCATTTGGACAGGCGTGGACACAGGAATCACACTCAGACCAAAGCAACTGCAACAAGACCCTCAAGAAGAGGTGGTCTCAGTCCGCTTCCAAACACATTCTGGAACAGATTTGTTTGTAGTGGGAATGTGATCCAACTTTTATCCAGACAAACTGCCAAGTGTACCTCAGTGAACTGTGTTGTTCTGCTGTCGCCTGAAGGCAGCACATCTGAGTGCAAAAGAGTATAGATTTTTTAAGATGTTTCCTCAAAGTGCATTTGGCATTCTGCTGATATAGTTCTGCCTGGTACTGTATATTGACCAGATAATTACCACAGCTATGGACAAATGCCAAATGCATTTGCAAAAGCAATGTTTCCCTCACACAACTATGCACAAGTCCAGAACACAGGACCTTCTTCCTGTGGTTACTTTCTTGCTCCCCTGCAAACTCATCTGACCAAGAAGAGTGGATGTTCTCATATGCTTTGTAGTGATGCATTTTGGCCTGCTTGGACTTCTCTCTCTGTGAAAGGAAACCAAACCAAGAGGAA
Organism: Chaetodon trifasciatus; assembly: GCA_037975065.1. Lineage (NCBI taxonomy): Eukaryota > Metazoa > Chordata > Actinopteri > Chaetodontiformes > Chaetodontidae > Chaetodon > Chaetodon trifasciatus. Next base: position 3,821,000 of record JBBMOE010000026.1, on the reverse strand, counting down.
AACACTCCTAACAATGCCCTAACAAGCTGTGCAAACGTGTGGACTGGGTCTGTTCCTCCTGACAGTACATTGCTGATTGAATGTGATTATGTCTTGCTAAATCAACAGCTGATGCCATAAACCTCGTTTAGAGAATCAAACTGTTACCGTCTCTGGAACGAAAACTGAGGTTGGAGTCCTCCTATTCTGTTTTAGTTGAAGCTTGTGGTTTCATGCTGAACTGTGCCTGGAGGACATCAGACAGCCACAACAGACTGCCATCTTTTACACTAAACACAGGTGAATATATTGCATAAAGTACAGTGCCGTGAACTACATCAGTATCAAAATGGGGAATATGTGAAACACACAATCAATTTGTACCTGGTAACACCATCTGCTCCGTTATTTTCTGCTCCGCTGAGAGATTTTTGCCCTTGCCCTGATCTGAGAATAGAGCTCCTAGTGATCAAGTCCCCTTTAGCCACGGTACCCGACTTGGGCTGGATCCAAAATAACATTCAGTCTTGTTAATGCATGCTGGGTTCAGGTGTTTTTTTTTTTACCAGGGAAGTTTCAGATGTAAAGGTTGTCAATCTGCTTCATAAATTCACAACCTTTACATTAAAATCAGGGCAGTTGTGCGATTTTGTCGCGGCTGCTCAGGGCAGCACAGATACACTCTTTGTTGAAAGCGCCTGCCTTGGTAAATGCCTGTATAGAATTAGAAAATGTTCACTCTAAGGTGCAAATTGAATTCATCAACTCTTTGTCTGCCCGATTTGTTATTGTATTAAATAAATATAAAACAAGAATCTAAGTAAAATGTAGTGTCTGCAGCATTCCATGCACTCCATCCAGAACAGGAACAGTGTGACAAACAGGGAGGAAAAAACTGCTTTGATGAATCATGCATTCCCACACAAAAAGCAACAATAGCAGCGCTCCTTCCTGTCACTAGAAGTGCGCTATTAACAAATTTTTTCATCTCTCTATCGATCTGCAAGAAATGACTCTCTATCTCTCTTCTGCTGTCTCTCCTCCTCTCCCTTTGCAGACAGTGTACAGATTACATCTGTGCTTTCATTACACAGCTTTATTTTCCATCGCTGAGCTGAAATTGTGTCTTGCTGTTTGCCATCATTCGGCTTTATTACCGAAGCAGCCAGAAAGTGTCAACAGGCTGCTCCGTCTGATCCTCTGCTCTGGTGCTTGTTAGACTGTCATGTTACGGAAGCTTGTTGACTTGGGAAATTCCTGGCAGCCATCACACATATTAAATATCAAAAAATTGCAAGTAGAGCTTGAAATTAATACTAACCACCAGCCTGTGGTAATCATGTTATAAGTCTTTCAGGATTTTATGTCTGTCAGTTGAATTAGCTGCTTTGGCAGGCAAAACCTCTCAGTTGCACTACTATTTTGTGTCCTATATAAGTAATGGAAAAACTGAAGGAACTCAGGATCTGAAAATAGGCATGGTCATGAGTAAAGATTTGTTTCTGCATCATATTTCTGACACTTATTTTCCTTCCTTCTTATGTCTATTTTTGATTTTCCTCTCTTTCTGTGGGTACTCTACGCAACACCGCAAATCCATCACCACACTACTGTCAACTAAATTACCAGAGCTGGGATTTACACAAACATTTAATTAATAAAGTCCCTCTCCATTACACAATGCTCTTTGCTTATTGATGCTTGAGACTCACTGTGCAGAATGCTGCCTGTTTGACACTCAAAGGTTTTTGATGAAGGGTTGAAAGCTGAAGGCGGAAAGTTCTGCTATAAACTCACCTTAAAGCGGATTTTAATATGTGCACATGTGTAATTTTTGAACTACTTGAACCAAAGTTCACGCTGGAGTCCAGCCAGTCTCAGAAGGCATCGGCTCTAATCTGATGGCGATTTCAACTTTGGTGAGCGGCCAGTCTTTTGTGATTAGGAGATATCTGAATTAGAGATCACAGACATTTGACAGACTTCTTCTTCTGTACTCCAGTCATTGTTTACAGTGCAACTACCAACTTAACTTGACTTCAATCTTAAACACAACTTTTTCAGCTATCTCTATAAACAGATATCTGCATGTGAATGCAGATACATTTAAATAAAGCTAATAAAAAGCTAAATTATAATCAGATCATAGCACATGACATTTCGCCTCTTTTGCTCCCTGATGGTTTACCTTCATGCAACCAAAGCCCGTTGAGACAAACAGCTTTCAAATGGACACCACAATGCATACAACCAAAATCTTGTCCCTTGCCGACATTAAAATGCAGGTATCTGTTTGTAGAGATTACAGTCCAGCAAACAAGTTTAACTACTTAATTCAAGTTTTGTTGGAAAATCATATCAGACACAAATGATTAATCAAAGCAAAGTAGTTTTATATGCGTTAAAGCATGTCTGGAGGGGATACTTCATTATCAATTATTCTGTCAATTATTATTTTTTGATTACTAATTAATTGTTTGGTCTAAGAAATGTCACAAAGAGTGACAAATCGCATTTTATCCCAAAGCCCAAGGCAACATTCTCAATTAGCTTGTTTTGTCCGACCAATAGTTCAAAACCCAGATATATTCAGCAGATGATGAAAACCAGAGTCAATCAGGATATTTTCATTAAGATTAAGATTAAGATTAAGATTCCTTTATTTTGTGGCACAAGTGGTAACACTGTCGCCTCACAGCTAGAAGGTCCCCGGTTCGAATCCCGCTGTGGGCGCTGGTGGCGTGTCCTCCACCATGCCTTCAGTGCCTGCTGCTCGAGGAAAAAGGGGCCTTTCTGTGTGGAGTTTGCATGTTCTCCCTGTGCTCACCTGGGGTATCCTCCATAAAATACCCCCACTAAAAACATGCAAGAAGATCACCACCTGACCAATGGTGACAACAAAAAGGAACCGGTCCCCGGGCGCTGGTCGACTAGCAGCCCACTGCTCCTGGTCTGCCGTGGAGGAAGGTTTGACCATGGATGGGTCAAAAGCAGAGAAAGAATTTCACAAAAATGCATGGCGTGTGCAGTTTCCCTCCTCAACTCTGCATGTTGTGTGTTAAAAAAAAATTGTGACGAAAATAAAGGAATCTTAATCTTCATGCTGGCACCTCCAAATGTTTGGCATTTGTGTGTGATAAATGATGATCATTTGAATTTAATTATTACAATCAGTTTCTATTGAGTTGCTTCAGCAATTTTAATCTCATGTTGGTCTTTTCTGTTTGCACTGTAAAGTTCTATCATAGTTTTCTAAATCTCTTCATCTTTTTTGTTGCAAGTTCAATCATTAGCATTGTTTTTCTTGCAGCAGCATGTGTATCTTCTCAGTAATGTTTGCAGGAAGCTTTAACTGATTAAAATGTTATTTGCTGAAAGAGAGCAATGACAGAATAATTGTGCAAGTCTGAATGATTCTTGGCCACCCTTCACAAAAATAAAACATCCATCTACTGAAGTGTCCACTATAGAATCTACTATTTGTCAAGAGGACATATTTAAAAAGGTGTATTAGGAGGAGTGGAGGGAGAGGTAAGAGGGCTAAAGTGTCTTTAGAACATACAGAGAATTTAATGACTTGAACTGGAACCTTTCAACATCTCTCACTATGTGCGTGCGCACACACACACACACACACACACACACACACACACACACACACACACACACACACACACACACTTACTCTAGTCCTACCCCTAACCACTATTTACCTCACCCTAACATGTAAACTTAATCCTAACCTTAACCCAAGTCATCTTCCTAAATGATTGATTTATGTTATGGGCACTTGTTTTGTCCCCAAAAGGAAGACAATGCCCACAATGTGAGGAATGCACACACACGGACATGCATGCATACACACAGATCATTGTGATCTGTGTCACAGCTAGAGCTTTAGCCCTACTTGATAGAAGATGAAGGACAGATCCATCTTTTCCATCATTTGAGGATATAACAATCTCTCTGCTCATCAAAAGGCTACTGCCCAATCTTGGCTCAATGGGGCACCAGATGCATGAGACTCATGCACACACACTAAGACACACACATATATACACATCCCAGGCATTGCCTCTGGGCTGGAAAATAACCATGGTGTCTGAGATCTAATCAGAATGTCAGCTACAGCAGAGTCTTTGATAACAGAAATAAGAGCAGAATTCAAAGTGAAAAAATTTCAGGTTTTACTGATTTTCCTCTCCTCGGTGAGCTCATAGCCATAACTTCTATGAGAAATGAAAATGTGAGTGGGGACAGTGGACAACCCTTACCCCTAATAAGCAAATAGATAATATATGTTTTTGGTACTTTAAGTATATTTTGTTGTTAATACTTGCACAGTAATATAGAATTTTTTACACATTGTGGCTACTTTCACTTTAGGTCTGAGTACTTCTGCTGCTAATGGAGCCATGTGCTCTGTGTGCTCTTCTCTTCTCTTTCCATTTCTTCTTTTTCCTACTTAGTAGCTGTTATATAATGAAGTATATTCCTGACTTTTTTATCCCGACCTTCTTGTTCTTGAAATGTCATCTACCTGAACAAAATAAGCTTGATTCTGTGAGGCAAAGAGATAACTCACTCAGTCATTACTATATTTAAATGCTGTCAGTGAAGCAGCTTGTCCCCTGATGATATGATCACTTCTGGCTTTTTGCTCCCAGTGTTTGGAGACAGAGTGCTTCATGTGCTCTGCTCCAAAAGGACAGAAAATGAAAATCAATGAATTCATGAATTTTTACTTTTGGAGGTGAGTAATGCTGTTTAGCTGGCTGCTTCCCAGTGAGAACTACAGTTTTGCCAAAATGCAAGTGTGTCACGAGAGCACGATTACTAGTTACAAGTTATTCCCAGCAGCATTTTAGTACTGTTTAACTAGAGACAGACTTGGTCTTCAAAACCACAGTATTAGAAAAGCAAATTTCTTTTGCCCAGTTTATTAGGGGCATTGACCTGGAGGTTTTTAAACAAATCTAACGCAAAAACTTTCCAATCTCATTGAAAGTTCTGGTAGACAGAAGTACATATACAATATATGATGCATGTACATATAATACACGTACATGCCCACATTTTGTTTACTGAACTTGCATGCCGTCTGTTGACTACATTCATCCTATAACCTCAAACCTTGATCCAAACTTAATCCTAATGTGTAAACTATGTCTTAATCCTCAACTAACATTTAGACTTTACATTTAAAACAGTTTGCGTTCAGATGCAGTAATAAAGCTTAGTGATTCTCAGTCAGGGAGAGTACCTCCTCACACATGCCCTCTACGTCACCCTGCACCCTCCAAAGCTCATTCTTGTCTTCATGCAATCACAACCTGACCAGCTCATCTTTACCCAATCATCTGTAAGATGTCATATGTTAAAAATGCTCTCTCTGCTGTCATTCAGCTGCAAGTGAGCACCGTGATGCTCGTGCGACCCACCTCCACCACTTCAGCACCTCAGTGGTTGATGCCTGGCCATCTCCAATTAAACCCTCCAATCAGAAGTTGTTCCAGTCTGCAGCTCAGTTCTCTTCACCACCACACCACCACCAGTGTTAGGGCTTTGGGGGAGTTTCCACCTGGACCGCTTCCCATAGTGATCTACTTCCTGCCAGGGTCTAAGCACCAAAATCTATTTCTTATTTTCCTAATAAATTTATTTTGCTAAACTTCTCATTCTCTTTTGTCCTCTTATAAGTCTCTGCTGATTGAAATGCTGTAGGTGCTACATGAACCTACAGCAATGAGTCTTTTTTTTGGCTTTGTTCTTTTCCGTGTATTATGTCAGGCCGACTTTTCCTGTAGAATTTCACTAAGCAGTCCTCAATTAAGCTCAGCTGTCACGAGAACCTATTGTTTTTTTTTTTTTTTTAATCTGCATGACTGCACAGAACAGTAAAAAAAAAACAAAAAAACAAAAAAACAAAAAACACGGCATTGCATGGTATGGGAAATGTTCACGACACCTTCTGTGATCCAAGTCTTCTTCTTACTGTTGGACTAGAAGGCCTCCCATTTGCCAAGAGTTCTTAGTGCCTCACCTGCTAACATGACATCTCAAACCTGCTTCCTCCCTGCAAGTGTGTTCTTCTCCTCCTTCCTGGCCTCAGCCAGCGTCTCTATTAGAGTTTGACCAAGACACTTTGTGTTGTTTCTCCACCTGTTTCTCTACATGCTTGTAATAGCGTCCTGAAAATTTGACAGAAATGGAAGCAGTTCTGACTGGAGCAGGGAGGAAAGTTTTATTTACAGCACACTGTCTGAACAGTAGGAAGATAAGGCGCTGCAGTGTCTTTGAGGTCTGGAGAAGGTACAGTTCCAATGATGTGTGGGGTTTTTTCACGGTCAGTTTACAGATCAAAATGGTTGATACTGTCGCTTGCAAAGAAGAAATCACTTCTGTGCAATCTGTTTCCATTAACGACTATGAAACATCAATTAGCAACTGTTCATTTTTTAATGACCAGAATTAAGCTGACACTAACCTGACACAGTATGTTGGTCTGTCTCTCATTTGCAGGTGTATGTCACTCCTTCCCCTTCCCCCATGTTTCAGTCTCAGCTCTATTTGTCTTCTCTCAGTAGGAGCACATTACACTTACATTTTAAGCCATGCTTCTCCTCTCCGGTCTCTCCTCCTCCTCATTCTCGCCTTACATTTGCGCACAATTTCAACCAGCACTCTCCTTCCTTATCCTCCTCTCAACTGATAAATTTTTTTCTCTATTGGTATTCATTACTGCCCTTTCATTGCCTCTCCTAAACACATCTCTTCAAATTCCCGCTGTCATTTCTTTTATTCATTTAAAATGTAGGACATGTTTTTCTTTACTACATTCAAGATGGTAATGTCATCACTGTAAACAGACCAAACCATCACTGAGGAGATTAGCACTCTCTCCTAATTCAGTACTACATTCATAGTATACCATGCACAACCAAGTTTGGATTTGACTAGAAATGTGCTGCATGACTTTATCATGTGGATCTTTCAAAATGCCTTTTCTCATCAAGTAGAAATTGAAAAATATGCTTATGCTCTTCAGTGAAGACAAAGATTTGGTAAAATTTTATTATTTTTTTTATTTATTTATTTATTTATTTATTAAATAGAAAGGTTCCCAAAGAAGCAGTCTGACAAGAACCTAATGAAATTCTCTAAGGCATACTTCTTCTGGAAAGATGTCGCAGTCCCACATCTCTGCACTGTCTACAGGCAGCACTGACAATGTGGTCTTCCTGCCTGGCTCATTTCTCTGCATGCAGTGAATTCCAATATCAGCATTTTATTGTGATAGCACATATTATAGTTGCTATAGTCTCATTGCATGCAGTGTTACAGAACACTAAAAGAAATTAAGTTTCGGATTATATGAGATGGCAAAGAATCCATGTACTTATTCAACCTACATGTTTCATGCATTAAGTGTTCAGAACTTCTGCAAATGGGAGTGTGTCATGAAATGATATCATGCCTAAACTTTGTCCTTTTATAGATGAAATTGTACATATTAAGTTTTTCATGTTTCCATTTCTCTTGGCGCCACACTTTTCCTAACCGCTGACAATTCTTTAACCTGAGGGGCTACAACAGGGAAAATTACACAATACATTCAACTGTACCTATAGACACCAGACAGTCTGGACATGAAATAATGAGGTTCATGGGAAATGTAGTCTTCCTTTTGAGAAACACTACCATCACACTGACTTGAGCACACTGCTGTTAGTCATTTCGTTGTCGTTTTATTTGCTTTACAGTAAGAAGAAGAAGAAGTAGAAGAAGAAAAATTCCTTCATCACTCCTCCTTGGAGGAAATTCATCTTTGCACCCTGATTAATACTTATTACGTGCACACAACTACACAGAGAAACCTATATATGCTATTGATGTGAAGAGAGTCACAGTTATGTGTCTGTCCTGTGTCTATCCCACTCTTCATGTCTCACTGTGAATGGAAGGCTTGTCTGCTTTGGAATTCTGAATGCCGGAGGAGAGTCCTTTCACTGTGACCCCAGCCTTAACACATCACACACTCCATTGCCACAGACTCATAAGGCAGTCAAAAATACACATATATAGATCCAAGTGCTCCCCCACAGTTGTCACACAGCCAATTTCAACCAATCGGTCCTGCAGCCTCCAGGAGTATGTGGACGAAGCCAGTTTTGTCTTTGATATGAGCCACACTGCTAAATAGGAACTAAATTAATTCTTGTGTACTAAAGCACACCCTACGTACATCTTTGTGTATGTATTATGTATATGTATGCACCACAGTACACAGCTGTGTGTGTCATGTCTGTGCATGTACAGTATGTGTTGGTGGTTATACCTCCTGGCATATGCATGTGTAGGTGTGTATATATCCCAGTGTGTGTGTGTGAGTGTGTGTGCACACGCGCGGTTTCGCGGTTTGTTGGCATTGAGTAACATGAAGCACACATACATGCCTCATGCATACATGCACATTTTATTTTAACAAGTCAGACAGACAAACAGGAGACAGGACATGCATGTACTCTCTCTTGTCAGCTCTGCAATGATGCAATGTAAATAGTGCCCCTTCAATGAACCGGTGAGAGTGCCCCATAGCTCTGCACACAAACACACACATGCACATATTGTAGACACTTACAGAGCTCTCCCTCCATTCTACCGGGGTGTTCCACTTTCTTACAGTGTTTCTGACTTTTAGCAGTAATGAAAATGAGTCAGAAATAGCTGGCCTACTTTCACTTCAAACCCTCTAATGACATAAAAAAAACCTCATTGCCGGGGTTTCTCCCGTGCTTCAGGGTGACAGACGTGTCATGGATTAAAGGGTAAAACGTTGGGTCAAACTGTGCGTTGGAGAAGGACACGTGAGATCCACAAGTTTAACTGTTTTAGACTGAAAGTGCAAATAGACATGATTTATGCTTGTAGAATCCATCACAGGTGAACACACTGCTTAGGACAAACACTTTTTAAACGCAGAGCGTTCTGTCAGGTTGGATGAGCATTGCAACTTAAATGCACCTTCTTGTCAAACACCAAGAGATGGAAAAAGAACCAATTATTGACAAGAGGACAACTAAAACTAACACAAGTGCTTGTCATTGCCTGTAACAACCATACACACATGGTTAACATTTCCAAATGTTCACAGATAAGTAATACCATTGTTACAACAATGAAGATGTGGTTAATGTTGTTACCTGGTCACAATTTGGTTGTCATGATAAATAAAATAAAAAATGAAAAAAAAAAAAAAAAAACGCAGTTAACGTGAAAGAGTTGGAGTTTGGTTACATCATGGTTACATTAACAAACACATAGTTACAAATTCTAAATGGTCACAGTTTGGTTATGTTATTGTTACAATAATGAACATGTGATAATGAACATTTATATTGTTATATTTTTTACTTTTTAATAGTATTTTTTAGTAGATGTGTCATGCGCCAACTTCACCAAAGCAAATTCCTCGTATGTGTAAAATCGTACTTGGCAATAAAGCTTTTTCTGATTCTGATTCTGATGTGGTTAACGCTGTTACCTGGTCACAATTTGGTTATGTCATGATAACAATAATAAACACCATGTTAGTATTATGAAACCCAAACGTGCAGACAGCGAAAACCCAAAAAACAGCAAAACCTGACTGGACCATGACACTTTTGTGTCATAATACAGTAATTATGTAAGTTACTTAAGTTCAGTTACATAAGTTAATTATGTACAGGACATAAGTTGAAATTGTTCTACTGGTTAAGTTGCATATGTAAGTTAAAACAAGTCACAAACATCGGTCACCAGGGTGAAAGTCCTGTGCTTGACCCATCCATCCACACTGAGCTCCATGTCACCTGAATTTCACCGTTGCTCCGATCATAATTACTACAGACACTAGAGGTCACCAAATAGGTTGGTGACCAAAATGGGTTGTAATAACTTTCTTGCACACATGACCTATGTGGCCGTTTTTTGGTTTGGACAGTCTGTCTGTGTACATTCACCCCTGGCCTCAGAATCCATTCATGGCCAAAAGGCAGTTGATGGAATCTTACATTTTGTTTGCAATCATCCACCCTGATCAGCTGTCAGAGGTTTGCCTCACAACAACAACATCACACTACTTCTGCCTTTACCTCAAGAGAGGACAGTCTGTTAGAGGACACTTGGCATGGAAACATAACAGCGGCCACTTTATTAAGTCTTTGTGCAAATTACCCATGCTCATTTTCTGTTTTTTATGTGGTGTGTTCTTCTTCTTACAGATTTTGGAGCATTAAATTCACAAAATTTAAATCATGGATTTTGAATCAACAAGTGAGGAAAGTCACAGCCAAGTATTCAGTGCCAGGGTCAAAACATGCTCCTTAAACAGAAGTGAGTGCACACTCTGTTCAGACAGCCTGACCCAGCAGCCAAGGACAAGCACCCTTCTGTCTAAAGCTTGGAATTACACATAGATGACCGACAAGTTTGTGCTTTCTTCTGTCCAGACTGGCTGACTGAACTCAAACACAGAGATGCACACCTTTTTTAATTTACTGATGGCATGATCCCTTTTACATGCATCCATTGGTTGCTGTTTGTTTAATCTTTTTTTTTTTTTTTTTTTTTTTTTTTTTTACAAACGTGAATGTATTTCATTGAATCAGAAATCGTTTTAATTTTGCAGAGTAACTTGCATAACCCTCCTTATCTACCCTGTGTGTACTCATTATGATGTTTTAATTGAACAAATGAACAAGCTCCTCTCACTGTCTTGTACCATCAGTCATAATGAGTTTGCAAGGCAGCTCTGCTTTATGAAACAGTTGATGGCTCATTGTGAGAAAATGTTCTACCTATTGTACTAAATTGTATTACAGATTGCTCAGACGCTCTTCACTCATGTTGAAGAGTTGGAGTATTTTCACTGGAATGCCTCTCAGGAGTGTTTTAGTGTATTCGCTGGCTCTAACTGTCGTGTCTCATACCATCATGTGTGAACTCTATCTCATGTGGAAGTGCTGGGTGGTTTGTTACTCTGCAATTCTTGAAGAGGCTTTATCAGACTAAGATTTAGTATTTTTGGAAATCAAGAGGAGAACACTGGTCAGGTAATGCTCGAGCTGGCAACAAGGGCCTGGTAACACGTGGGTGTGTCACATTGGGTTTTGTCTACTATACTAAGTGCTTTAAAAGGCAGCTGGTGTGAATGGGTGTAATGTGAGTCTGTTCGAACAGAGGAGGTGGTCTACAACATCACTGATCAGTCAATTACAATGCAGTCCTGAGATCCCTCTCCAAGTGGCTTAATGCCCATTCACACCATGGGCTCTATTTTCATCCCCGCCGCTGGCAGGGTGCAGGGTCGCACCCCGCGCAGTGGTATTTTCGTGCAACGCAGGCGGTCGTGCAGCGCACTTGGTATTTTGGTAAACCAAGGCGCACAGAGGTACGCCAGGATTGGTGTTGCAGTGCAGTAGGGGGAGGTGTCGCATAATCAGCCGGCAGGTGGCCAGTGGCGTTAAAGTGTGCTGAAAGCTCGCCACCCCAGACCTGGTCGACTCTGTACACCAACCTGATCATTATTTGACTTCAGGATTATGTTTAGGCACTCAGAGCACTTGATTAAGACCATGTTGATTATGGGCTTGTTTTAAAATATATATATATATATTTGCAGTGAAGTGAAGCATGGAGCTTTGTCTGTTATATGAGAACTAATGTGCAATAGAAAATAGATATTGAAGGAAATGGAATGCTGACCAAATCTATGTTTACTGATTACATATTTCATTTGTTTTCAGTCAAAATAGGCAATCTTGCAATGCACTATGCACTCGTAATGACTAGAGCATTATTAAACTTTTTCATGGTTGTGTTTAGGCACTGGCAGTACTTGGTTAAGATCATGATCAGTTTTAACACAGATGGATTCCCAAACCTTAACTGAAGTGCTTTTGTTGCTTAACCCTAAGCTCAGTCTAGATGACAACTCTGGATTCTGGTGTCACAGCCCTGCACTTCATGTGCCTGCCATCCATCCTGACCACCTCCCTGCAGCACCTGCACAATACATGAATATAGTGTTTAATTCAAGCAAACGTCTCAGAACATGATCCAGAACGCTCATGATCATGACTGCAGATTTATTGTATAGGCACATCATTTTGAAGAGACAGGGTTGAAGTATAAGACACAGCATGTTGACAGTATTGCCATTTAACCAAAACTACAATATTTCCCTAAGCGTTTTTGTTCCCTAAATCTAACCACAATTGGACTCAGGGTGTGAACCGCGGCCTCAGCATAGAGATGCCACTTGACAATAGTTGTGACCCAAGTAACTCATGAATGTAGGCTATGTGAAGACAGAATGACAGTGTTGAAATAAACCTTCATTTTCACCAAATGTGGATGTTATAAGAAAAGGAAATAATGATGCGGTGAGCTCCACTCTTTCACCAAGATGTGTCTAAATCTGAGATGCTGCTCACGAAATTCAGTCCTTAAATTCTTCTAGAGTTAAGGAGTTTTCCATAAAAGTTGTGCCACTGGCGTTATCATTGTGCTCTTGGGCCAGGCACACTCACTGCGAGCCCGTCATACTCTCAGTCATCTATGAAGGCATTAGAATGCATCAACACGTCTTGGCCCTGGTAATCAGCCAATTTAGGGATTAAATGAGCACGCCGAACAGCAACTGAAACATTGTTTCAGCACAGCATGACCGGACAAATACAATCAGTCACATATTAAAATGTACCATGTACACACAAACACACACGCCTGTGTGTACACTGGCTATCACGTTCACAAACTGTAACTGGGAGTGTCTGGAAGCCTCATTCCCACTTGGTCTCTTGCCTTGCCCACGGCCCTGAAGTGTCCATCATCTGAGATAAGTCAAAAAGTGTTAAGATGTGTGAAGGCACAAATGTGAGGGGATCAGTGTGTATATGGAGTAGGCATGTATGAGTGTGTGCGTGTGTATCCTGAAGGCTAACACCATGAACTGCAACTGAATTATCTATATGTTGCTATAGCAGCTTGCCAAGCCTCATTTAGACAAACTTGCTCTCCAAACATGGATGAATAATTCTCTTTGAGCCTCCTCCTCCCCCTTTCTCCTCCTTCTCCTCTCTCTGCTCCTGCTCCTCCTTCCCTTCCCCTCTTCTCACCCTCCCTCCCCACAGGAGCTCTGAAGGTTGTTTTTTTTTTTTTTTTCAGGAATAAGACATTTTTTTGTCGGAGAGAAGCGGCAGCCTTGAGATGCTCTTCCTCCAGGCTGAGATGGATTTATGATGCGCTGTCAACTTGCGGAGGGAGAGGGAGAGAGAATGAGAAAGCATAGTAAACATGTTTTCTTCCTTCCTACCATAATTTGGGGGGAGGAGGGCAGAAAAAGGGAACACAGCTGGATGCTTTTTTCATAATCTCTCACATTGAAAATCAAAACAAGAAAACATCCTCATGCAAAGAAGAGGTGAGTGCAGCCTGGTCAAAGACATTCCCTGCACTGATTTTGGAAAATTAAAAATGCAACAGATGGACAGCACATAACTTTAAGACACTCAGACCCTTCCCCCCAGTATGATAGGTCAGAGAGCAGGTGATGGTTTTGATGTGACAGTCTCAACATTTACATTGGCTTTACAATAAGATAAGCTTCAGCAAGCCACAAGTGTGGCAAGCAACAGTACTTGCACATTCAGTACCAAAACATCAACTGTACTTGTATATATATATATAAAACATAATATATACTATATTGTCACTGACCTGTGAAAACCACATTCTACCAACTGCTGGGATTTTGAATTTTTCAGCTCAGCTGCAGGACAAAGTGTTCCTGTATGGTTTGATAAAAGTCTGCTACTTCTTAAATTACAAAAACCATTTCAAAAACTCACTGAATTATCTAAAAAGGCTTTTACAGATCAGTGCGGTATCATATATATGTCATATGATTGTTGAATACAAGTCCTTCAAAATTAATGGTTACTTCTAATTGCCTTCAAAACATCTCATATTAGAGCTTTCTGCTTTGACATCAATATTTCCTGGGCTATATATCATTTGTCAGTGCCTTCCAAAAGCCTTTTAAATCACCACTGCTTGGCACAGCTATATAGGTTTAGTCATACAAACTGCTTGGTTTGAGTTTGGGAAACATAAGAATTTGGGTCAAAAGGGTATAAAGCCTTGTCGCTAACCTATGCTTACAAGATTAACTAAGCAGCTAAGCTTGGAGATGCTCATGATTTTGACAAAACTCAAGGTTTTGTCAGTTCATTGTAAGTAAAGGTTGTGTGAAGGCTACAGACTACAAGTGGTACTGTTTTCTTGGGATGAAAGTCACATAATATCCAATTATCAAATGTCAATCGAAGCAGACTGTCTAAACTGTACACTGCAAACACACATAATGATCCTAATTCTGATATTCAAGTTGGCATTGGAGACATTATTGCTAGACTGCACAGCCATCTGACATGTACAAGGACACTGATGTCATTTGTGTAACAGTTAGCAGTTAAATACAACCGACCTTGAACCCTGCACAACGTTTCACAGCAAGATTATTCTTTGGCAAGGTATCTGTTGGTGAGGTATCTGACTTCAGTGTTACATACTTGAATAAATCATCATCATGCAGCTGCAGGGCCATCATTTGAGGTTGCTATGTTTGCCACAGATATCCTCTTTAATATCTGGTTGCTGAAAAATATGTTGTTATGCTTTTAAATTGGTTAATTCTGGTGAGAAAATCTTGTTTTTGTGTGAAAGTAAAGAATGTGCCAACGGGGTGAAGTAATTCTACTTTTATCTGAAATACTTTCACCTGTCTCTTGCTCTTCATGCAAGAAACCTGAGGCATGTCACTCTACAAAGAACTCAAGACAAATCTTGAGGTGAGCTGATTTACATTAGAACCAAGTGGAATTAACTCACTTCAATGCCTATTTTTTTCCCTCACTTATCATAATAAAGGCTGGATTTGAAGCCACTAAATGCTTGACTAAATTGCTTATTAAAGCAACACTTTTCCCAGACCTCTTCGTCTCCTTCTCTCTCGAATGCAGACAGGATAAACTCACAAGTCGCTATAACCGGGCTGAAAAAAGAAAAGAAAATGAGGAGAAAAACACCACTCCAGCATCCCATGATTTGCCCAGAATGCTGGTTCCCATAGCAACAGGGGCCATGATAAATTAGCCCGTTGGCGCTAAGGATTCCACTCACACACCCGTCCTGCCTGACTCACACTTTCTTTTCTGCCTCCCATCTCCATTTTTCCCCTCTTTTCATTCAGTGGCCTTACTGCCATGATTGTTTATCCAAAAACAACACTGGTGTGGATTGGAAGTAAACAAATCATACTCTTTAAAACACATTATACACTCAGTTTGTGTTTGATTTTACAACATGAGCAACATATTAGCACATTCACAGAGTATGGCTCTGTGAATGTGCTAATATGTGGCAGCTGTGGCATGTGGTTACAAATCATTCAGACAATAGTGAGGACATACGGGCCATGCAGTAACCACAAAGTGCCTCTGCTTGGCCAGCATCCTCCAGTTTGGCTTATTAGTTCTATTTTTTTTTTTTTTTTTTTACAAAAGCAGAGTTTCTGAGTGCAGAGGCATCAACAGGAGCAGCTTCCCAAACTTGTAAACCTTCCAGCTAATTTAATTAAAGCTTTTGTGTCCACAAGGCTTTTCCAGTATTAGTCAACCAAAAGAACAATTAGGCTATTGTGGTGGCTGTGGCTTTGGTAGATTCTCTCTCTCTCTCTCTCTCTCTCTCTCTCTCTCTCTCTCTCTCTCTCTC
>JBBMOE010000026.1:3646577-3804807 GCA_037975065.1 Chaetodon trifasciatus | reverse complement strand
CTCTCTCTCTCTCTCTCTCTCTCTCTCTCTCTCTCTCTCTCTCTCTCAAACACACACACAGTCATGACCCATTCTGGGATCTACCCATCCCAAGTTCAAGACCTTTTCTTAAAACTGTTGGCTTTGACACACTTTATTCACTTGTTGGGTTATACAGCATCATGTTGAGGGCTGAAAACTGTCCCAGAAAGTCAGAAGTGGAACGTCATACACAGATGACCAAACATAATCCAAAAAAATAAATAAATAAATAAATATGTGGGGCTGAGTTCTGAAGAGGGTGAGGCATATTTTTTACTGCACAAAATACATTACTATTAAATAATATTAATGATCTAATTTTCCAAACAAAACCACAGACCACATCCTTACTAGTAGCTGCTGTTGCCACTAACAATGTCCCCACATTGTGCTTCCAGTTTCAAATTGGTCATCTTTGATCAGGAGCATGACTTAACTTTTATTCCAGCTCATATTTATTGTTTCCACATCCTGTCATCATACACTAAATCAACTGACCTATACATATATCTCACTTCTTTTTCACACCATTTTGCTCTTGTTTTCATCTTCTCTTTGCCTCCTTCATCTCCCTCTCATTGATTGGATCTGTTCATTATTTGAAATTGTTTTTGAAAGTTTGGTGGGGAACAATTTCTTAGATTTGGATGTAGATTCTTCCAATTATTCAGCTTGACAAGAGTTTCCTTTCATTTCCTTCCAAAAGTATTGAATTCCCTGAACGAATATCACTTGCTGAAAGAAACTGATTTTTTTATTTTTTTTTATTTTTTATTTTTTTTTAAGGATTTAATCATGTATTTGCTTCTATTATGGCCGTATGAAAGAAACTGGTTTATCTGTAGACCATGTCTCAAAAACTGGTTTGTTGATTTAATATGATCTCAAAAATTATTCAAAGCTTTTATACATACAACATGTGCTTATCAGTAAATAAATGAAACACAGTGTTATCAAGAACCTTAAAATAGTGGAAAATCCAATGAAGCATACATTGATGTTCCTGGAGATTAATTTATAGAGTGAAGATAAGCAATTCCACCTTCCAGCATGTGTGAAATACATGACTGCTTATCACATTTCTGACTTTCAATCCAGCTGGCACAGTCCAATCAGTTACAATATGATGGAGTTCATGAGGCCATCAATCTAAGAAAGACAAACAGAACAGACAAAAGAAGGAAAAGTCCAGCATGCCCGGCACACAGTGCACAGGATGAGTCGATACTTCACAGACGTCTTCTGGCTGCAGCCGCTCTCCTGGCAGCAACTACCAACAGTGTGTTACACTTCACGATCACCTTGAGGTCATTGTTTGACTGCTGTGTTCAGGATGCTAACAGCGTGTCGGACCATCACCTCAATTAGCATATAAAGTATGAGGGAGATCTCTCTGTGTTTTCTCACTCATCTGTCTCCCTCCTAATGTTCCTCTTGTTGTCTCTCTCTCAGTCCATGCCTTCATCTTTTATGCAGCCTGAACTACTGCTGTTCTTTCTACTCAAGCAGGTGTGTTTGCCTGTGTGAGACTGAGGGAGAGACTAAGCGTGTACGCAGAACTGCAGATAGAGGGGATAACAAAGCAGAGGCAGAATGGAATAGCAAAGATGATGAAGATGAAGTTGTATGTATACAAACATGCACATGTTTACCAATAATCAGGAATGCATAGAAACCAGATCCAGTATGCAACGCATGCATTTTCAAGTCACTACAAGTCCAAAACTGAAGAATATCAATGTATTTAGGTACCCAAATCTACACTTAAATATGTAAGTCTTTCATATAACTTGCATGACAAATTCAAAGATTCAATTTCCCCCTTGTTTTCTAAGCTTCAAGACTAAATTGAGCAACTTAAAATGATTAAAATTTAAGTGCATTTTTTTACTCATCTGTACACCAGACTAGTTCAAGGTTTTTCCCAGCAGTGTCAGGAATAACTGACATTTTTAAGTCATTGTACAATACAACTAAATCGCACTGGTAAAGAGGAACTTGAGAAAAGAGGCTTGTTTTCCACTCCTCCCAAATCAAACAGCTCTCATAATCCATCTTCTTGCTGACTATTTCTGAATTGTGCCAGCTAGAGCAAAAGCACCAGTTGTGAAACTGTAGAACAAAAGAATAGATTATAGAAGAGAATAAGCCAACATGTACAAGATGTTCTAAAAGTGCTCAGAACAGTGGAAAGTTTGAACATCTGCAGTTCCATCCAAACTGAGAAATTCCATCTGCCGATTAAGACCATGTGATAGAGTCAAAAGAGTCGGAAGAAGAAGAAGTGGACCTTGAAATTGTTTTGTAAACTTGGGCGCAGAATACTTTTTCAAAGTATAGTCAGCACAGTTTATTTGGCACTTCAATGTGTCTGTATGGTAAATATCATCATCAAATTAGGGAAAACAATGGACATAGACATAAGAAAAGAAAAGAAAATCACCTGACACCAAAATATACGACTAAGATGAGCCTTAGATTGTTATTCATCTGTGCCATTGAGCTCCATTGCTTTCCAAAATGATTAAAAACACACCAGAGGCACAGTGCTGCACTGGCTGACATGTTCCTTCATTACCATAAACAGACGCACTTCAGTGTATTTTGACTCAGTCCCTCACTGAAAATACTCATTAGAGCACTGAGCATGAATTAATCCACCACTGAAAGTAGTGCAACTTTTGCTCCTGTTTGAGTAACATCTGGTAAAAATTACAGTCACCAGCTGTTTTAGGAAATTACTGAACCTTTTCTTTAAAAAAGTGAAACTGTATTTGACGTGTTTTTAAAGATGTACGTCTTCAAGAAGTAATGACTGTGACTGGGGATACAGACAGGATCGCTAAATGTCCAGTGCCTTGCTTCAACCCATTTCCTGGCAGTAGCTGCTGAGGGAATACTGTTTCTCCTTCACCTATGCTGACCAGGATTTGCATCTGATCCATCTTTTCAATTCAATGAGCTGCCAGTCACAAGCCTGCCTCTCTCAGCCATTATACTCCCTCCTCCCCTGTACTGCTGTATTGCTATTGTTACAGCGCAGTGGAAATGGCAGAATAAAATGAAGTGGGTTCATATTTGGGGTATAATTTGTGAATGATGTTGCCTTTCTCTTGTTTTATTGAAAACAGTAGCAGGTGCGAATTGAGCCGACATCTGCCAAGGTTATCAATTTCATAATAGTTATTAGTCCCCAAACTCCTCTACTGGGCCTTTCAATCAACACAGAGTCCATTACACTGATGTCTGGCCTGTCAACACACTCAAACGCACACATACACAACACTGATTTCCACTTCCAGCAACTGGTGTCTGCCGCCACATTAAGTGGCGCACCATAAAGCCCAAATCTGTCCATTCATTCTCTGCTCCTTCTGCACGACAACAACAATAACGACGGCCATTTTTAATGCACAATTACATAGAAGAGCTCTTGGGCAGACGGGCTGATGGCACGTTATTGCACACGCTCGGCTCCACTCCCTCAAGAGTTTGCATGTACAATTTGTCGCAGCAATCTGAGAGTCTCTTGACCGCAAGATTCTGTCTGTGTGTGTTTTGTGTGTGTGTGTGTTATGTAACTCAAAGACGGTCAGGCCTTTTTCCTCTGAGAGCCTCTGTTGAGATAAAGCTCGGCACACAAGAATGGTGTCAATATAAAAACTTAATTTATGTGTTTTGTGTGCCAGTGGTGACAAGGAGAATGAGTTAGTTAGGAGGATAATTAATAAAATAACCATATAATATAACCATCATATCTGGTATGCTGCTTGTAAAGAAAATAGCTTTTAATCTGTGGTCTTTCTCCATATCTATTTTATGAGCAGTTTCATATATAGAAGCTGTTTTTTACAGTAAGAGTTTTTAAAGGCTTTCTATTGATTAACAGCTACATTCTGTATTCAGTTGCACTTTGAAAACCAAACTGAAATTGAAATGATTTTTCTCTGAAATCTGTATATGTGTCCTTGATGTCTGTTAACTTTTATAATTAATTGGTCATAACTGTAGTCACCAAGAAATGTTTCTTTCTTTATTTATTTATTTATTTTTTCATACTGCCTCTGACTTTTGTGTCCTCTGGGGGTGTTCTTCCTCCCAGCTGAAAATGATGGTACTGTAACTGATGATCGGTGAATCAGAGAAGTTGACAGTGTGTCTCCTTGCATCACTGGCCCTCAGATGTCAGTCAGCTACAGAGAAGGGAAATGCCCACCCTAAAGCTTACAGACACTGTTTCCACAAATATAGGTATGTCCAAAGATGTCGTAGGTAACACGTTATGCATGCATTTCATGGTTTAACTCCCATTTATATTACGGAATTGCTGCTCCCCTGCGAACCAGTGTGTAGCCTCAGAAACTCAGGCAGGGCTCTGCTGGCTTTTCCTAAATCCTGGCTCAAAACTAAAGGTGATCAGGCTTTTGCAGTCAGGGCCCCTCAGCTCTGGAACTGCCTGCCTGAGGATCTGGCGCTCACTTCTCAAAAGTTCTTTTTAAAGAAGATTTTTATAAATCTTGTCCAAGTGTTTTATTTCCAACATGTCTTCACTGTTTTATTATGATTGTTTTTATTATTGTTGTTATTTTAAATTGTATATTATTGTTGGGTATTTCATTCCATTTTATTTTGTATTATTTTCAGTTGTCTGAGTTCAAATATTTGCCTCATTGCAGTCCTGAAAAGCTTTTGAAAATTGTTGTATAAGTGAAGTTGTCTATTACTATTATTATTAATGCTGCTGAAAGGATGTTTTTTTTTCTCCCTCCATGCTGCTGCATTTTAAGAACTGCTTATCCAACCATCTATCCCTCCATCCATCCATGTATATACCATGGCAGTCATCCAGAATGCCCAGTGGGAGCTCAGTGATGCAGAAAAATAAATTGTTGTCGACCAGTTATTTCTCAAACATTAGAGTGTTCAGGGGTAAAAGTTGCCCTGAGGGCCGATGAGCCCTGTGTGTCAGCATTCCTGAGAAGAGATGCTCTTACTGCAAACATGTGGAGCTCGACTTGCCCACCTTCCACCAAATTCCTCCTTACCCACACACACACAAACACATTGCATTTATTCCTCCTGTTGTCACCACAACATTGGATTCTGGGCATTTTAAATATTTCCAGATGGGTAAATTTTAGATGGGAGTTTATGCTGTTCAACCTCTACCTCAACTCTGAGGAAATGCCTTGAAAACTTGCTTGACACAGAAATTATTTAAACAAATTCTAATGACCCCTCAAGCCTGCCAATTTCCTTTTGCATTGTAGATGATGTTGATTCTGTCTTTCCCTGGCACCTGAAGCTCAAATCTTTCTTGGCAGGTATTGCTCCAGGGAGAGGCCTTTAGTTCATGATCATCATGCTCCCGGTATGTCTTCTACCATGTTCAGGGCTGTGGGTGATGCTGGAGGAGGTATTTATGCACTGTTAGTTCTTCTTGGATGGGTTGGCCCCAGGGCCATTCAGAGGTGACCTCCCTTAGATACAGAAAACAGACCCTGGGAATATAAAGTTTGCCAGGCCAGCTGGAGAGTCAGAAGCAGTTAACTTAAGCCCTAATTAGACTGCATTGGTTTGATAAAACCATATTTAATCATCAGTCAATCAGTATTTGGATGATTTTTTAAAAAACACTACTAGCAGTAAAACTTGGGCACACACTGCATGATCATTAGCATAAAACAGCAATTAGCTCATGAAAAGACAGAATGCCACGACTAACATATTGCACCACTTACTTACTTCTCAGTTAGTGCTTCTCAATGTTTTCAGCAATGACAGCATCTGATATTATTCCTGGATGAGAATAGTTTTTGATTAAACCTCCGATTTGCCATGTACACCTGGTTACTGTCTCACTACCTGAGGTGGGGTTCATCTTGTTATCAGAAACAATACAAGAGACAAGGAGGACAAAGAGCCGCCTTGCCCCATCAAGCTTCGACTATATCACATCAATTCGCAATACAAAAAGCCTAAAGCATGCAAAATTGATTTTGTAAAGCAGGGATGTGTAATGTCTGTGCTCTGGGCCGTATGCAGCCCCAAGACTGTTTGACCCTGCCCGCAAGGCAATCTATAAGTACAAACATAGCAACTCAGAAATACAAAAAAAAAAAAAAAAAAAATCTTTTGATAGTAATTCAATAGCAGTGTAACCAAGTTAGTTTCTGGGGTCATTGTCACAGTGAGGAAAAAGGGTACTCTTGAGCATCTTCCAAGATGTTTGCTTATCACAAATATTTTAGAAAGATAAAGGTAAAACCATCATAGAAGCTCAGTGATAGTAAGTGTCTTCATGATTAAGCCTTCATAATGGACATTATCACGTAGCTCCGGTCAGCCTCTCAGCTCTCTACTTTCAAATATGAAACAATCTGAAGTAAAATTAAAGCTGTGGCAAGTGCCACTGGAAAGAGGAAACACTGTGCATTTACCTACTCTGCAAGAGCAAAAGCCTGTTATGACATCTGAATTCTGCTGCTGAGTATGAAAACGTCTTATGGCAGGTGAGAGGTTTCAGGACATAAAAAATAAAAAAAAAGGAACTGAACATGTTTGCTATGTTGTTTACTGTGGAATCAGCTGATACCGGACAATCTACAACATGTAATCATTGAGTTGCAAAGCAAAAAAGAACAGCTCACAACTCAGCAGAACAACCTTTCATTTACAATACTCACTGAAAAAGTAATTACATTCCTTCACTAATTACCTGGCAGCAGAAGTCATTAGCTACATGACTTTGCATTATTCATCCCAGCTCTGTCAAAGGTGTCTGCCAACAACCCAACAGCCTCAATACACACATCATTAGATCTTCTTGCCTGATATCAGATGGACCAATCAGAAGAGACCAACGCAATAATTTGACACTGATGCATGCCAACATACTGGTTTTGGTGGTTTTTAAAAGTGTAGGGGAGCAGAGTAAAACTAAACTATGTTGGGTGAAGAATAGCCTCGATAGCAGTGCCTATCTTGTTCATAGCGCTCGCCATCTTTGTTATTACTTCGCCTTGGTTCTGGCACACTGCTTAAAAACCCTTAACAGCATGACAAGGGGATTAGTACCACCCATGGCACTGAGTGGCTAATTGTTAGTCCCCCTTGACAAATTTCATGTCATGATGCCAGACAAATCAGTCAACTCAGTGGAGTGAGTGAACTCAAAGGGCTGCATCCAGGCAACATATCTTATCACAGAGACAAGGATAGCAACAAGCTGGTGAACATGGGGCAGCATTAAACCACTAAAGGCCCAGATATTTTTCTCAAGAAAATAATACAATAGAGAAAAATATCTGGAAACAAAACAAAACTGAAATGAGAGTGAATACTGGACTAACAGTCATCAGATGAACAGAAACATGTCTCCATGAATGCTAACTTGAGTATGTCACATCACTGTTATTACCTCAAGTTCACCTCAGCACCTTTTTAAAGCCAGAATATGTCAATGTTATTGCCCCAAAGCAGCCAAAAAAGGTGTCTTTGGACACTGCATTAATTATTTTCACTCGCAATTATTATTATTATTTTTGATTTTTTTTTTTTCTTTTCAGTCCATTAAGTGCTATTTTACAATTTAGTAGAATTTTCTCTCACATGTGTATTCTTAAGTTAGGAGCACAAGGGTCTGAAGGTTAGGCAGCACAGAGACCTGAGGCAGTCTCACATTAGCACAATATTATGGATCAGTCTAGCAGAGGGAAGTCACTTCCTGGATCAGTTACCATAGTAGCCAAGGTCTTGTACATAAAATGTATGCAGATAGAGAAGAACATTCAAGGACGATTGCCCAAGTATTCACAATTTTAGTAGGTCAAAGTGGCCTCAGTTAGTAGGGTGGAAGTCAGGACATATGAAGGTACTGGAGTAGCTACTGTTTAGATTTGAGTATCCAGCAGAGTTAACACATAATAGGGAATCGTTGGAGGAGTAGATGGTAGAAACATTTGACATTGGGGCTATTTTTATATCCAGGTATAAAGGAGATATTCAGGATTCGGTGTGGCACTATACTGCTTATCAGCTTCTCTTCAAGCCTGCAAGAAATACTTCTGCTTTGAATAAATATTGTGTTTTTGGATAAATAACATTTATCCAACATGTCCTGTCTTGGGTCACAACTTTTTCAATTAATCTGGATGACCCTAACCAAAGTGTCAGCTGGATGTTACTGAGTACCAGTAACTGTCATGGAAGAACTGAATTTCTAAAATTCTAATCCCTTACAATGCTGAAAATAATAATAATAATAATAATAATAATAATAATAATAATAATAATAATATTGTAATCCATTATTCACCCATCCTTTACTGCCCAACACTGATGTTACATAACCAGCTGATGTTCATACAGTACATGCCGTGTGCCGTCTGAGCCATTAATGATACCTTAGACCAAAATTTCCACCTGCTAAATGCAAATGGCAAAGATCTCCGTGTGTGTGAATGCTCTTCTCCATTAGTTGATTCAACAGACTCTCCACCACAGGTATTTCTGTGCTGTCTGGCCAGGGTGAAAAAGCCCTCTGAAACAGCACTTACACACCATCATGGAGCAGTGAAACTCTCCACTGACACCATGACAAATGAAATTGTTTTAGGTTGGTTAGCAGCTCCTTAAGCCAGGGTGAGGCAGCTCTCACTGCAGCTTTTACAGACTTGTACCTTCCAAGCTGCTGAGCAAAAAACATCCTCGCCTCCATCTTATTGGCAGGGGACAGAATGAAATCTGAATTTTAATAAAAGGGCAATATCAGGCAGATAAAAGCAATACTTCTCACAGAGAAAAAAGATACAGAGACAAGCCGACAGTGACAGAGAGACAGATAAAAAGAAGGGAGAGTACAATCTATCTAATAAGTAGCCAGAGGAGCAAACAATGTTAGAGGCTGTAAGCTAGACTAATGTGATTTCCTACACTGTATGTGCCCATAATGACATTGCTATTGAGTGGGGAACCACAGAAAATATCCATAGCACACCTCAGACATGACATACTGACCAATCACCTACAAATAGTGTGTGTGTTTGCAAGGATAATGGATATAGTGTGCAGCATGGGCCTGCAATTGTTTTGTGCAGTTTTGAAAGGCATGAGTCATACTGTGTGTGTGTGTGTGTGTGTGTGTGTGTGTGTGTGTGTGTGTGTGTGTGTGTGTGTGTGTGTGGTACAGAGCATCCTGATGCTTTGAGTCTAAATCTTCTGAATCTGCTTCTGCTGCGCCTCTTCTTTCCCCTTTGAGTCTGTCCTTACATCTCTCACTCACAAGACCTCCGCTCTTTTTTTTCTACGCCCTTCTGAGCCCATAGGAGACATTAATAATTCAACACTGAGTCATTATTTCAAATATTAGAAAAGGAAATTGACTTTTTGACAGTGTCCAAAAAAAAAAAAAAAAAAAAAGGAAAGAAGACAGACACTTGCACCTGCAAAGAGGAAAGCCAATCACCTTGTCAAATCTGCACTTCACATCTCTTTTCTTTGCTTTTAATAATTTGCTTAATTCTACTGGACCTCTTCCACACATTGATGCCCTCTCCCCTTGTTCCCCAGCTACTTATATTCTTATTTGCTGTCTGCTGTTGTTATTTGCTGCTGTAACGGCCATGTTTCCCCATGGGGATCACTAACATTTAATCTAATCTAACCTAATCTAATTGTGCTTTACCTCGTTTTTACCTACTTGACAAATGAGTTAACCCTTTATTTTAATGATCTGTATCATAGCATACTGCATATGTCTGGAGAGTATAAAGTGCTCATTAGGTGCTTAGAGAATGCATATGATGCTGCTTGAATGCCTTTAAGAAGTCTTTTCTGCCACAGAAATGCAGAGTCAAAGCAAAGTGATTGAAGGCCTTGTTGCCTGCTTCCATCACTCTTTCTTCAAATAAATCCCCCACATTGCTTTCCTTTATGTCCACTGCAGCCTTATCCCTATCCACTTTTCCTCTCTATAGACAAAAGAGCAATGTTTATTACCCTGACTCTTCTAATATAGCTCTGCTGTGTAAAATCATTAGTGGAAAAGGCCTTTCATCGTGTAATTATTATTGATTTGACAACAAGCTGTTTCAGCCGTCGGAATACACTGATAGCAGCAGCGGCAGCAACAACTCTACAAGTTATTAAGATTGTTTTTAAAAAGCGACGCCAATGTGTGCGATCGAAGCAACATGGGTGAGCATAGATTGCTTTCTCGTGCCCATTCTGAGAACAGAGATCTGGAGAAAGATGAAGGGAATGATGTGAATTGCAACTGATGTCAGAATATAAATCTTGCTTTTCACCCAACAGAAGATGCATGGATGGCTGCCCTAAAAACAGCATACAGCAGGCCAGTGCTCACACACAGATAAGATAATGCATCATTTCACAGGTAATTTCCAGATTAAATTTAAGACAATTTTAAATCCAGATGTAAGGCTATACTGTTCTTCAATAATTCACTTCATCAGAAGTGCCGCCTATTACAGCAGCGGTTATAATCACTGTGGATGTGCACTTTGTCTACCGAACCACAGGAAGTCTTGCTGTTTCAGAGAAAAGAGACTCGCCAGGTGAGAGTTAGGATCCCTTGTTCGTTTTGCATATTTAGTCTGGTTTAAAAATAGATTGTTGAAGTTACCTTAGTCAAAGACCTACTCAGCGTGAATATATCTAAAATTAATGCAGGTATGGAGTAGAGTTAGTGTGCACTGTAAGCTCCACAATACAGCTACATTAAAAAACAAAACTGAGGTACATGTGTGATCATAAATTGTTGTCAGGACAATGATATATGAAAGTCTGATGCAGATTATACATAGGATTGATATTTTCTGGGATTTTGAGAGTCAATCTGAAATACAGGACATAAATAATCAGCTTTCTAGCAGTTTTGCAAACACTGACCACAATTAAACACAAGTTAAGACTGCATTCACATGACACAAAGCAGAAGTTTGATAAAGCTGACAGCAAACAGCAGAATGATGGCCCTGTCCTAGGTTTCGTGTGCATCCATTAGTGTGCAGTCATTTTAATTGAAAATAAATCTTAATTTATAACAAGTACCATATGAGCCCAAAATGAGCTAAAACAATTCATGTCTCAAAAGTATCTTTTGACACAGACTCACTCTATAAGACAGGGCCACAAGTTCAGATAATAATGCAGGACCCCGGTAGTTAATATTGTTTTAGTGATGTAAATGCCCTAACACACATTCCATTAATCAAATAACCAGAGACTAATTGATATGCAGTGAATCCACCTCCTTGGAGGTCTGGGGTCCCTGGCAACTGGCTTAGCCCTGTTGGTAATACACCCTTTCTTGTTGGCTTGATTAAAAGAACTGAAGAGTAATCACAGCACTGATAACTATAAACTTGCATAAAATCTAAAATAGTCCCACAAAGCTGTTGAGTTATCACGCTATCACAATTAAATCATTAATGAATCAACATGCACACTATAATTTGAAGAAGCCAGAACTCATTGTAAGCATGATTCAATCATTCCGAGTTAATTTGGTTGGAATCACAGCCCAGCTGGTAATCGGAAAAGAATATCCACGTCAGTCCAACCCTGACTTCTTTTTTTTTTTTTAATTTCTTCATCTTTATCTCATTTTTTTCATATTCACCCATTTTATTCTTACACTGGTCTCTCATTGCTTGAAACCAGGATATATAACCTGAGACTGGAGGTTCAGCTTCAGCATGTCTGTATCTAGATGTCCCACATTGCTCGTGTGCCCATTGCCTGTCATCTCTCTCGCAAAGTCAATATCCCTCCGTCTGTTGTGTCCTAACCCATGGACTCTGACCTTCAATGGACACCCATAGGGACATTCTCGCACCTAAAATAAACCATGGTGTCCTTCTGCACTCTGCTTACTCAAAGAACTCTGTGCACTGACGTATATACACAGTAATCATTCATTACCACAGATGATTTACTCAAACAACCCTCATGTTCACCAACTACATAATCTCTAGAAATGTGCACTCAAATGAACCCAAATTAGGTAACAGGCCTTGTGCACTCAAATGAACTAAAACTAGGGACTGTGCATTTGAATAAGAAGAAACAATGTGACTCACAACCAATGAAAAGGGCTCAAAACATCAACTGATGAAATAACCTTTTCTCGCTCCAATTAAACGATATCCTTCTTCATTCAAAATGACCAAAACAAGGGACTAATAGCTTTTGCACTACAATTAACCAAAAGGGAATGATGTGTATCTTGCGTACCTCTAGTAAATTAATCACACCAAGGACCCCGATCTGTATCTTCTGCCCTTGAATTAACCTAAACAAGAGACTTGATGTGTATCTTGTGTACGTAAATTAACCGAACAAGGGAATGATGTGCATATTTTACACAGAAATGAATAAAAACAGTAAAGTGATGTTATTGAGTTGTACTGAAAATGAAACATTAGACTGTATGTTTTGTATGTTTGAAATAAGAGCAATATGGACATTTCACAGTTATTTTAGGTACTATGACTGAATATGTTAAAGAGGTAAACAGTCTGTATCTTTTGGACTCCTAGTAAAACAAATCATGACAATGATATAGAAAATACATACCAAGAGAAACTAGGAAATATGTATAATTTCTACATAAAAGGTCCAAAATGACATTGAAAAAAAAATCTTCTGCACTATAATCACCTGAGTAATATGTACTGCATCGTGATTTTGACAGTTCATTCTTGACTATGGAAACAGTAATGTTTGGCTACAAACACACCACAGGCTTTTATCCCCAATACCAGAATAATAATCAATACATTTCTCCAGAGCTGGCACAGCGCTGTGGAGATGTCTGGCTACACAGTCATCATCAGCAGATCAAGTTTGCTCAGTTTTCATGTAACTGTAGGCTCTGTATACAGTTAACAGCTCGAGAACAAGCAAGAGAACCTTGAGCGGAAACTGTTTCGTCAAAAGATGCATTTTGTCCACTTTTGGCTTATTTATTGGGATGTTTGGTGGCTACTTAAAATTACGTAATGATTCAAAGAAAAATGCATTACAATTCAATGAGGCCAACTGCAGCAAAATTTTAGCATGCAGAAACAAGGGTTGAACACAACATCAACACATATCATCACATGTCATAAACTAGTTATCAGACAGTTGCTCATTTATACATCCTGAAGTAATGGAACAACCTTTGCATTCATTTGCAGTCATGCTTCTGGCCACCTGTTTAATGTAATCTTGAAATTCTCTTCTCTTTTAGCACTTATTTGTGTGTGTGTTTTTTTTTTTTGTTTTTTTTTTGCATGGAATGGGAGCAAACCCCTGCAGCCAAATCTTGGACCCCATTGGCTATCGTCTAATGATGATTTAGCCTCTAGGGACAATGTTTCAGGGCTTCTGGTGTAGCCAGTGGATGTCCAGATACCCAAGGGAAGACTTCCACTTCTGTGCACTGGTATACAGTTCATTTTTACAGTGTTTTTTAAAAAGCTAATACAAAGCGAAATAGTTGTCAGATGATAGTCAGTGGGTTTTGAGACTGCAGTTCGCACAGTGTGTTCTCTCAGGGGTGCAGGGGCAACAAATAGCAGCCAAGGAGTTTGCTGTTAATTTGAAACACTTTCAAACTTGCACATTAGTCCAGCCTTGACATAGTCTTCCCACTCTCTCCTTCTCCATCCTTTTTCTTTCTTGTTCACAGCCTTGCCTGCTTGTAAATACTATATGCCTTAGAGGCTATAATGGGAAAATAAATTGATGAGTAGTCTAGAGGAAATTATTTTACCCATTTACACAATGAAAGGTGAAATTTAGAGAAATTTAGCATGAACTTCTTTAAAGATTTGTGCACTAAATCTGTTAAACCTTGGAAATGGTCAATCCTTCTGTAGGACTAGCACAGAAAACCCAAGGTTAACAGAAACATTTTGCTCTTTAGAGGTTCATTTAGCTAGCTCACAACACATACCACATAAGCACCTGCTCACTCCTCTTTGATGTTTGATGTTCGCCTGCCTCATTATCATCAGACTGCTTAAATAAATCCTTTATCTGAGCACGCTTTATGGCGTCAGTCAGGAAAGCCATTTTCTTTTCATGCCACACATTCTCTGCACTGCAGCCATGAGTTTTCTCTTTCTTTCCATGCTTTGACAACAAGTGCTAGATACTTTTAATGAGTATGATGGCAACTGCTTCCTGCTATTATGGATATATAACTATGACATATCTGTGTATAGGCTATATAATGCTTATTACATCAAATCTTCTCATTTACTTACACAATCTGCATTATATGCATGCATTATGTAATCTGCAGGTTACCTTCAAAAATCTTGAATGAAAAGGCAAGTCTGAGGTTGTTATAGCAGAATAGTAATGCACTTGGTTTTGGAATGAGATGTTCAACAATTTCATATGATTGTAATGTTCAATTGTCAACAGCAACCAGACAGAAACTAGGTGCATTTATGCAGTTGTTATGTATGACATCCAGACACTCTCTTTATTTCATGTTCTGTCACAGCCAAGGATTTTTCCATTTTTTTCTTCAGTTTATTTCCCTTCCTCTTTATCCATTCTTCCCATTGCTCCTCCATCTGTGTCTTATTTTTCAAATGCCAAACAATCAGTGTACAGAGCCATTTTCTCTCCTCTTCACTTTGTTGCTGTCTCACGTCCTATGCCCCTCTGCACTTTGGCCCGTAGAATTACATTTCCAAATTGCCTTGAACAATCATCTCTTGACTAACAATTTTTTTTTTTTTCATGAAACAACAGTACACAGCACATCTCCACAGAATGTAACCATGGATTTGCTAGTTGTAGTTTTTATGTAGGCCAAATTCCCCATGAAAAATCAAGCTGCCAGCTAACTGCCCAGGAGTGCAGATTAGCCAACATTATAATGGGTTGATAACCCTGTAAATACTCTATCTCTCCCCCTGTAATGTGTGTTTGTGTGTGCATGTGTATGAGAGCGCCTATATCAGTCACAATAATAATAACTCTCAGCCTCGCTACGATAACCCTAATCTGACACAGGAAGTAATTCCTTGTCTTCATCCAACAACAGCTGGATTTGCCACTGTGGCTGCAGGCTGATAGTGTCATGGGAGAAGAATAAGGGGCTTCTGCCCCCACAGTACAGGGATTATGTTAAGACAATGCGCCTCTGTGTATTGGCTTTCTTTATCTGAAATGTCATATTAAATTATACAACATGGATACGTATTGTAATTGTTTAATGGATTTGTAATTGCACAATTACAAGGTGTAAAATCCTCAATGCACACTGAATAGGGAAGACATGGTGGTGCAATAGACTTTTTATTGGAGGTCTTATCCCACAGCAGCTCTAACAGCTCTGAACCAGAACATTTTATCTTGTTATCTAGAAAATCCACCACTGCTTTCACATTCTAAAAGGGAGTTAACATCTACATGCAGTACGGACACTGTACATATACTGTAGTTTAATTTACATTTTGCAATTTATTTATTCTTAAAATAGATGTTACTCATGGGATTACCCATAAAACCACATGTGGAAATACAAGTTTCTTTAGTGAGGTATAGCTACTTTTAACCAAGATTATTTAGATTTTAATCTGATGACAAGTCAATGTCAATTTCTATGAAATGTTCTTCGGGGTGTGCACCTATCCCTCTCAGATAACTTGATGCATATGCACAGTAGATACAGAAACAAGCTTGTAACTTGAAGACTGCATAACATTTACATTAAGGTTGCTCTCCACTTTATCTCTTCACCGAAGCATGTGAAACACAAGCCTTTGCCGGGTGTAGTAAGAGTTTAGAGACCATCACTTCTTCCTCCAGACTGAACTCTTTCACGTGATCCTTCAGATCAGTGCTATCCATCACACCCTTCAATTAGGTTAGGAATGAAAATGAACAGTAGCAAAGAATCAGCTTCAAGTTTGATGCAATTGCTTGAAAATAACAAGAATAACAACTAAAAGCTTACAGGCATAAGGCCTTTTCACAGCTGTGACAGCAGAGGTCTTTTGGGCCAACAGCAGTAGTACTGGTCACTGAATGGAAGGTAACATGTTTGAGCTCACTCATCTTTCCAGTGAATGACACTTGAAAAAAGCTGCAGTATCTTCAGTATAGAGGGAGACTCGTTGGTTTTGTTTGGACTTTTATTGGATGTTTTTTCTCTGGGAAAGTGGTCTATTACAGCAGGTACACTGGGGGCTATCTGGACAGGCTTGCACTTGGCCACGAATCAGGAACCACCCTATTTTGTCATGTGTCACTCTTGATGAAGGCCCTCGTGAGAGCCTAGTCCAAAGAGAGGCAACGTGAGAAGGGCAGGCTAGAGCGAGGCAGAGGTGCAACATGGGAACAAAGTGTTGAGGTAAATCTAACGCCATCTGTGTATTACGTAACTATGGGAGCAGCTTGAAAATATCACCCTCATTACACTGTAATAAGATGATGCTCTGCTAACACTGCGTATGAAACATTTTGTGATTACCCAGGGTCTAATTTCCATGGACTCAAATGTCAAAATCCTATTTTTGTCTCACCCCACTTCTTTAGTTACAATTTGATTTACTCACTAAAATCCCTCTGAACGGAGTCCATTTACTGTTTAGTTGCCAAATTCCAGATAAAAGAAGACAGATGTTGATAAAAATTGATGTGCTCGTCAGGGTGGCCTTCAATTACTACCGTGCACTGACAACCAGAAGCCCTGGGCATGCCAGCCTGATAAGGTGAATATCACGTCCCCTGTGTGATTCAAACCAGGGACCTATCGCTGCATGTCAGACCCCCCCCGTTTCTCCCCACATTTGCTTGTCAACTATCACAAAGGCAGCAATGCCAGGAAGAAAGAGAAAAGAAACAGACTAAAACAAAACAGCAGCTCTTCAAGTTGTGAGTGTGGACTATTTTTGCCTTCCCTGTTGCCTCTCAGGCTCCTTAAAGGCAGTTTTATGTCTGTATGCAGCCTACATGGAAAGGCATCCACAATTGAATACAACTAATGTAATCACCTCTGCATGTTTTTTGGGAGAAAAAAAATATTCCAGAATAAAGAATGCATATCTTATTATAATGTTGTACTAAAGTAGATGTGGAATTGAATATCAAGGATAAGACAGTGAGAACCAGGGCTGTATTGCTTGACATACAGTAAGTGTCAAGTTTCTATTAATAAGAGATTTTAGGAGTGCATTTATAATACAGCAATTTGCATAGCCTTTCTAATCCTCTTGCTAAAGCCATTATTATAGAAAGCTCCATAATAGTATCTAAATACAGTAAGTATTATTCATAGCTTTTTTTATTTCACTTTTTTTTTCAGGGCCAAACCTGGTGGACAAATCAGCTGAATTGCTGGCCCCTCACTACTGAAACCACCTCTGTGACTTTGTGAAACACTTACAAATTGTAAAACTTTTCATCCAATCTAATCAGCAGACACCCCCCACCCCCCCCAAAAAAAAAAAAAAGATTTGATATAATATGCATATTTGCAATGAATATAGTAGAATAATTACACTGAATAAACAATGACAATTATGCTTTATATACACTACTTCAACTATCCTGCAAATATTTATTTCTGCTGTGTACATTATACTCCTAATTAACTTATTGTGGTCAATTGAATTTCTACACAGAGCTAATAATAAAGAGCTAATAAGTTCTAGAAAAAATACTTACTTAGTAAGTCAGTGGTCGCTAATTCTATTTGGCTTTGAGCATTCTGGTTTAATGTGATTCCAGTGTCTCATAATGTCTTAAGGGCTATAAGTTGCTAAAGCGATTAAAGCAAAATCCCAATCTATTTCTAGCTACCGTGCAACAACAATTGGCAGTTCTCACAAGTACATTTTGACACTAATGGAGAGGCAGTGTATTGTGTGCCAGCATGTGATTTAGTGAATTTTTGGGGGAGTAAAAAGGAGGACAGCATCCTCCAGAGAGAGCTCCATGCTGTTGGCTGGCATGCAGTCCTGTTACTGGCAGTCAAATAAGGATACATGCTTCCTTTTCCATGTCACACACCCTGCATCTTTGTTTCTGTGTGTTTTCTGTTCCTTTGTCACCACTTCACACAGGCCAACAAATTTACAGTATGCACACATTGGCACATATTGTACAAGTTCAAACACATTCCTGGCCTGCAGGCACACCGAGAAAACTACACACACACACAAAAGTATAGACACAGGCACATACACTTCGGGGCCTCAGGGGGTGTATGTTGGTCAAGGAAGACAGACATGACTTTGCCAAAGGGAGAGAGGACAGTAGAGCAGAGGTGGGGGGTTAAGGGGGTGGGAGCTACAGAGATTAATGATCTGAAACTCTCTGTTTCTCCTGAGTGTGTGTGAACATGTGTGTGTGAACATGTGTGTGTGTGTGTGTGTGTGTGTGTGTGGCACAGTGGAGACATTATGCAGAGCAACACTCTGAAGGATGGGCTCGTTTAACGGTGAGAGGCTATTTCCACTGTGACTCGCGCTGGGGCGGATGTGATTTGGCTGGATCTCTCTCTCTCTCACACACACACCAAACACACACTCACATGAACATACTTTGACACAGCGAGCTGTGCCGCCGGTGCATTGTGGGGTGTTACAAAAAGTCAGCTTTTACCAGAACCTCCTACTGGGTGACTTATTAACCTGCTACCCTAACGCACAACACAAACAAACACACACACACACACACACACACACACACACACACACACACACACTTGTGTCATTTATCCTCAGCATGTAAACCAAGGTAGGAAGTCAGCATGATAAGATTACTAAGGAGGTTGGTTCAAGATGCTGCCTCCACACACACACCCACATGGACATACACACATACATGCATTCATACACATACACACATACACAGGGGGCACCACAAAGCAGGTGTGCTGCATAATCAACACAGAGGGGGCAGACATTACATGAATTAAAGATTGATTGACATTCAGCATGTGTTCCTTTGTCAGGTTAGTCCATGTCTGGGGTTTGTTTGACATCCTAAAGATGCTTAGGTTTCAATTTCCCCTTCTGCTTTGATCCTTTAAGCAGCCGTTGCTGTATTATGTTCTATCTTTCTGTGATTAAAATACTGAGAGGAAATGCAGATTTTTTTTCTTTTTAACTTTTTGCATAATGTAGTTTCTGGAACGTGGGTGGGCATAGCCTCAAGAAGCAGTATTATGTAGCTAAGGTCACCAATTGAACTCCCTGGAACAGCTGGGAAACTTGGTGGGTTGGGGTGGTGGGAGATACACCAGAGACTGAGGTGCCTTTTAGCAAGGCGCTCACTGTGACCTCAGCACTGATTTCTGTAGGTATCTCCCATGTGAGGATTCATGTAGCTGCATTAGTGGGAAGCATGGTAACTGAAACAACCTATTGCAGCAAACATTTCCACTGTTAATGAAGACAGTGAGAGAGAAGCTATGACATCATTGGATGTGGGCAGTTGAAACTATAGAATTTTGATCAATATAAGTTGGATGCTCATTGTGAGAATGTTAACATTATACGTAAAAAAAAAGTAAGGTAAGTTTAATAATTTCAATTAATTATTAACCTTCTGCGGCATGGAGCAAATGTGTAGGCATTAACCGTTTTTCATTTACTCTGTTTTCCGATAGCCTTGGAGTTACATGCACATCGTGTGCATATAAATGCTCTCCTTCAGCAGTGTTTATATTGTATGACATAAAGCAGCCCCAGTTGGCTTGGCCTATGAAAGCTAAATTATGTCAAAAGATTATAATCTAAATAATTCTAGGTTTTCAGTAAGACTTCATAAAACAGCCATAAGGCCATGATGTGAAATTCTGATGCCTTTTAAATAATACAAATACTCAAATCAATCACTCCTCCATCCAATTGTTTTCAATACAGAATGTTTGTAACATTTAAGAATATTTAAGTTGTTAATATAAGTGTCAGAGCTCATTCATGACCTGCCAACCCTCACTCTTTACAATGCAGCAATTAAAAAGAAAAAGAAAAAAAAAGCAAAATCACCTGAATGAGGTGCTGAGGCAATGAATGAAATGTATGAATGTAAAATACTGAGTCTACAGTGATTGCTCGCTTCACTCTCCTGACATGCAAGATAGACCATTGTTCTGGCACATGAAATGAGGTAAAAATAGATGTGTTCTGCATGAACTACTACATTTCAACTAATAGTCCTAGCAGCATTGATCTGATCATATTTGAAGGTTTTCTCAGCAAACCCCTCTCAATACTCTGTGCAGGAGCTGAGAGCTGTGTACATACTACATACTACATACTACGCAAGCATCACTGATGCATATTCCCACTGTGATAAATTTTGGACTACAAATTCATATTATACCGTCTTGCTTAATTAGAACTACATTAACCAACATCCAAACATGTTATCCGGCTCAACATCACATTTTAACACCAAGTGCAAATGGGGTCTAAAGCTTAATGTGTGCCCTCCATCGTGGAATACATCAAAGTACAATCACATTCTACCAGCCATTGTGTGCAGCAGATGGAAAGAGAGCAGAGTGACATTTTAAAAAGGCTGTCAGCTAAGCTCTTTCCATTACAGCCTCTGCATCACCTCTGACTGAATCCCAAAGACAGATACAAAAGCACAAAAAGTACACGTAACACATACAGTAATCTTTTGTGTGTGACTTAGGAGAGACAAATTGGCATTTGGAAAATATCACAAGGGATCATGTTGATGTGGTCAAGTAAAGACACTCATGGTGAGGTTTAGAGGACGATGGAAGCCAGGGAGAGGAGAGCAAAAGCTTCAGGAATCCAGTCACCTGACAAATTACATATGGAAGAAGTAAAAGGAAAAAAAAAAATAGCCAGAGTGAGAGGTGCAGTAGGTAGAGGGAGGTGGAGAGAGGTAGAGACAGAGTGAGCTTTCCAGCAGATGAAATCCATCTCCATAAAAATCCAATCCTCTTATTCTGCAATATGCTCTAAATGGGTGGATTGACATAAAGGGTCGCAACCCTGACCGTAACCCTGGCAACCATTCCACTCCCCCCCAACCCCCACACTGTTCTATTCATACCTCCTTTGGCTCTCATATCTTGTCCGTCTTACCTCATCACATCTCCACCATTCTTTCCTCCATTCTTCCATGTTTATATGAAACACACACACTGCAATTCACCCTGTATTGCAGAGATTAAAATATATAGGCCACATGCCATCACCTTTGGCCCTTGTTAAAGGATAAAGATGCAAGTGAAAGATGGAAGGAAACCTACTAAAACACTCAAAGCAGGAGCTACCAGTCCTCTACAAAACACAAAGGGCCTCATACAAGAACATTTCTGTTCTCATCCTGAAGGTCTCTTACTGTTTTCTGAATGAACTCAGCTGTTATACAATATGTGTGCATTTTCTGGATTGTCTTTTCAAAAACACTCCTGAAGTCAGACTCCTCCCATGACCACGAGGAGCAGATGTAACCATGAATAAATAAAATAATATTCCCATCTGTTCCATCATGAGACTCTTGATGGACTGCTATGACCCACAAGCCAAGGATCATGTGACCTGCAGAGACTGGTGAAGCCATTACTGGGCTGGGTTCCAGTAGCCTGGCTAGCTTGTCAGTACAAGTGAAGAAGGTGAAACAGTGAAGACGTCAGTGAAGATATCTCATTTAGTTTTGACAAATTGTGAACTGAAGAATGCAAAAAGTTTCAGATGTAGAAACGATTATGAGAAAAACAAACTAAAGACTTGTAGTGAGCCAGCTCCCCTCCAAAACACAGGAGAAAGCTAATCTCTCCAACTGTCATTTATCGCCACTTTTTTCATGAAATAAATTGTAAAAACTAGATTTCCACAATGCAGACAATTTACATATCATGCAAAAACTAAATTAGGAATCATATGAATTTATCCCACTGCACCATTTACAGTACGTTAGAGGCTGATGTATGTACAGGTACAGAATTAGACAGCCTTCAGGCTGTGATTAATCACATTTTCTTATTTGAGAACTTTGTCTGTGGAAATTCGATCACAGTCTATGTGTTGCATCATATTTGTTTGTGCTGATACTGAAGTTATACACCTTACAACAGTCATGTTGTTCCATACTAAAATTATACCCATGAAGATCTGCAACATTAACTGTGGTTTTCAAACACTGCAGCAACTATCTTGAACCATAGAAAATGCAGTGTGAAATGATTATTCATCTAGTTCTGTATATTAACTCCACTAGACATGAGGCAGAATGAGAGCATTCATCTGCAATTATCTTCCAACATTTTCACAATTTGGTTAATGATCAGAAATTACCTTATAAACCTGCTATAGCGTAATAGATTACGGAGGTGTGTAGTTGGTGGTTGAGTTGAGGGCTACATCAATTTAATAAGTGCTTGCCTGTTTTTTTTTTTTTTTTTTTTTTTTTTCTGCAGCTCTACCACACAGAACATAGTGTACTGTACATCCACACAACCAACCACAATTCTCTCAGACATGTACTGATTGCAGGAAGGTATACAGGCCATCACCTCTGGCCCTAGTTATGGGGCTGAGGGGGCAGGAGGGATGCAGTGATGCAGAGAGTACATGGAGAGAAAGATGGAGTAGAGAAAACTCAACAGAGGAGACCTGGAGTAAAAGAACAGAAGCCCAGGAAGGAAGGGGAAAAAGAGTAACACAGTTATTTCTTTAAAGATTCAGTGCAGCCAGTGACCGGACCTCCTCCACCTTTTAGTCCAGTCAGTGTTAGACAGAAAAACCAAGAGAACTGCACTGCCTTTCACTCCTCCCCTGACTCCCTGTGGTTCTTGACACCATTTCAGTTTTGGCACACTTTATGTTGCAAAACACATTCACTAAATCTAAATGTGGCTCCTAGGTAATGATGCAAAGTAAAACTCTACACGTTGACTTTTTTCTTTTTTTAAACTTCCATAATAACTAAAAGAGCATCGTGTACAACAATACAGGACTGAGAGTTCTTTGAAACCACAGGTATTCAAATCAAATGCTATCCATAAAACTCACGTTTTCCAACGGTGCACCAGCACAACAAATCCTGAAAATCCCATATTAATGTTCTACAAAGCTAAGATGAAAGCAGAGCAGTTCTGGAAAGTAAATGATTTATGTCTTCCCGCAGTATGTGCCTTACCTGAAGACTTCAAATAAACAGCATATGTTATGAGATGTTTGTATCACTGGCACAATATTTTGTAGTGCAGATAAGCACCCCTACCTTCCTTTAAGGAATTTCATCTCACTGTGTGAAGATTTTACATTGATACGCAACTGACACTTATTTTGAATAATTACTGAATATTATACAGTACATTGAAGTAATCATGTGGGTCAACCAACTGCAGCAAAAGGGGGGCAGGAACACAAAGGAGGCATGCTTCTTCTTACATGTAAACTTCAGAGGAAACACTATTCTTTTTTCACGGAGCCTCACAAAGTCAGTGACAAAAGATGAAAATTTGCTTTCTATGTAAACTGATGATTTTCTTTTCCCTTGATTATATTTATTTATCTGTTTGTTCCTGCTTCTTCTATTAATGAGCAATATCCCAGACATAAAAACCCTGGTCGGCTTTTAATGTGAATCATCTTCAGGAAGTGACTTCCTCTGACGCAACTTATCCGCTACAGAAAATAAATAAATAAAAGAATTAAAAAGCAGAGTGGCGAGTTTGAAATACTGTGATGAAATAGTGCTGTATATTATGCTGAACTAACCATGTGAACTACTGCAGTATACGACCTACCAATAATATTTTTTATCTGGCCTTTATTTGTGCTATTATGTGACACTGGGTTGTAATTTGATTGAAGACTTTAATTTGAGCTTTACCTTGTTAAAATAAAAATGCTTTTCTTTTCTTGAACTGAGTGAGTGGCTATCTGCTGAGCCGCCAGCCTGCACAGCTACATGACTTGATTCAGTGTTTTTTTTTCTGTCTTTTTTGGGATTCATAGAAAGACTGGGGATTGATCCAGTTGATGCAGTGGACTCATAAAGTTGACCACAAAGCATGCAGAATGGAAGGTGCTGCTGCCTCTGTGAACACAGTGGTAGAAAGATTTGAGAGACTCTCAAATCTCCGACTACAACCACTTCAAAGATAAAAGTCCCTCCCATTATTTTTATTTTTTTGTTTTTCTTGTGGGTTGCAAAAAATATTAGTCAAGTCAGTCAGGCAGACAGACTAGCAGCTATTCCCCGGCTGCACTGCACAGAGTGTGTGGCGGGAATACAGTTTTTTTTTCTTTCCTGACACGCTTTGTACTGTTCTATTTTAGCCTCTTCAAACACTGGGAGACATCTCTCCATAGAAATGAACCAACCAGGCGAGTCTCCCTTGGTGCCAAGAATTATGCAGCAAGTTACTGGAGCGATGTTTCTACTATTCTCTGCAGTACGTATTACACAGACACTCACACACAGTGGGACACTCATATGCTAAGGAAAAATAACACACACACACACACACACACACACACACACACACAATCAATGCGATGCACACACAAGCACAAATGGAGGAAGCAGGAAAATAAGTGCTAAGCAGACTGAATGAAGTGTTGAATGGATGGAATTTTGGACATGGGCAGCATCACAGACACACTGGGTGGTAAACATGAACATGCTGTGCAATTTATTGACATCGCCAAGCAAGATTTGTGGATATTGAAGTCCTTTTTTTAACAACTTCCTCATCCTGCTATTCAAAGCTTCCATCACTCAAAGCACAGTTTTAATATGGATTGCTTCGCCTCCTCTCTATCCTCTGCCACTTCAGCCAGAAGACATGGGGTGGGGGGCAGGTGGAAGAGGAGTGGAAGCGAATGAGGAAAGACCAGAGTGTCATCTGGTCACTGGTACAGCTACTGAGTGGATGTTGAAGTCACACTGGATGATGGCTTCACAGCATTACTGGAGTACTCAGTGTATCTGTGTGGTTAAAAATCAGGTTTAAAAATAGTGCAGTAACAGTGACGAAGTCAAGTAAGTTGACCCTGATTTTCCCAAGGTCAGCAATTCAGGCTGATGACAGATTTTACATATCTTACACAGACACAGAGGCTACATAAATGAATACATTGTTGTCTTGCACTGGATGAATCTGCTTCAGGCCTTTTCACTAAAAAACATTAGAATTACAGTCAACATCTGTGTTACTACACACACACAGTTCTGTGCAGGGCCAAGTATCAAACCTAAATACTTTTGTGGTACTGTCTTAAATGTGTCCATAGCACCAAGTATTGAAAACTGCAAGTACAACAACCAGCATTAAATGCTTTGTCATATTTGTACTTCCCCTGGCTTATTCTTTGATTGTACAGTTTTGGACATAAAGGAAAACTTCTCTGAATCAGTTTCTTAGTTGTCTCTTAGTCTCAGTTTCTTTCAAAGTAACAGAATTTTTACTTATGTAACATTTTGAAATGTTTGCATTTCCTTTGTGTCTGAACTCTTTAAAGAGGGCCCCAATAATAATTTAGCAACTGATGTTTGTTTGTTTGTTTGTTTTAATTTTACAGAAATACAGTACTTTAAATTTCAAGCCAAGTTTTAAGGGGCCTTAAATCATACTTTTGCCAATTTTAAAGTTTAACATTTAACATTTAAGAAGTTTGGCTTTTGATACTTAAAAAAAACAAAAAAAAAACACCCACATTTCAATCACATTGGCACTATCATTGGGAAAAAAATATATTCTAATCTAATCTATTAATTCCCAAACCTAGTTCTGTGGTATTTAGTTTCCATGTCCTGTTACTATTGTTAGCATGTGTATTTATATAGCATTGAGAAACTTAAAAAAAAAAGTCCAATTTTCGCACCTGTAGCTACTTTTCAATTAATTTTGCAGTCGGTTTTGCTAGAAGATTGTGGAGCATATCAGGGTTCATGAGTGAGAGAGGAAATGACTACATGCCGTACACCCGCCCCAACTGTGAAACACTGTAATTGCATTTCAGCTTTGCATCAAAGAGTTAATGAATGCAGGATAAGGCAGAACAGTACGACAAACCGGCGTCCACAGGTGAAAAATGACCACAGGGTCTTGTCTTAAAGACTACAGCGGGCCACAATAACTCACTGGAATAGGTTCAAGTGCACATCAATCACTCCCCCATCCAATCAAAGAAGCACAGATGGCGGGGCTCGCCATCAGCAGAGTTGTGATTGGGTTAGAAGGGGCACAGTATGGAGTCTGTTGGTGCATTATCGGTTTCAATCACAGTAATGCACCATGCTCCCACAACGACCTCTGGGGTGTGTGTGTCGCCCATATATCATCACTATCCATTTTGCTGGACTCACTGACCAACACACTCTCTCACTCACTATCTCACCTCGCATCCTGGCACTGAAGGCGCGGACAAACAGGCAGACAACACAGCACAACATGCATGAAATAGCTCATACAGACTATTTCAGAGCATGAACGTACACCAAAGTAGTCTATCAGAGAGCGTGTGAGAAGGGAAACAGGATTAGAGCAGTGGCTGGCTGGGGCAGAGGCCTGCGGCGCAGACGCAACGCTCCATCAGGGTCTACAAGCACTTTTAGAGACAGAGAGACAGTGAGAGGCTGAGATGAAAAGGAGGATTCTCTCCTCTTTTATTTCAGTCCCTCCCACTGCTCTTTATCTAACCCTTGACTTAGATGAATCCTGTTATGGTGTGACGTGAACCTGGGGCGGCAGAGAGACACAGACAGACAGAGGGAAATATGGGGGGGGCGGGGGTGGCAGCTGCATACAGCAGAGACACAATGTGGACACAACCAAGCACCTACAGACAGACTGACAGAGGGGTGAAAAGGTTTAAGTTCAGACAGACTGCCCACTGAGCTGACCACATGGAAGTGGCGATTTATCTGACTCGTGGCTCAGTTAAACCTCTTATGTATGCCTCTGCCAACCAGTCAAATTGCATTCACATCCATGTCTGTCCAGACTCATAATATCAATAGTGAAGACTTTGAAGGAATTTAACATAAGGTATGAAGCGTGTTTCTTATCACCATATTGTTGCATGACTCCAGTGACCAATTTCCAGTAGATAACATGCTGTCATCACTCAGACACAATTTTTACAGAGGAGCACAGAGGACTGACAGAGAGCTTCATCACAGCAATCACATAAAGCTCAATATCAGCAAAACCAATGAGGCTGTGATGGACTACAGTGGTCCAAATATGGATACTGCTGCAAAGAACTGCAAACTGTAAGGATGCTTCACACACATCTTCACACATCCATGGTTTCATGGTGGACACCCAAGATTAGTGTCACCAATTCAGTATTTGACCAAATGTGAAACATGGTCACAATCTCCCCTTCTGTTCTGAGTTGTGATGTTGAATAATGATCTTAAAAGTGTTGCTGTAGGACGTGATGTCACAATGAAGTTCACCTTTGATTAATCATCAAATTAATAATGAATTGGCTTATGAATTCTTGAGTTATTACCAAAAATGTGTTCTGTGTGGACACCGTGACCTTTGACCACCAAAATGAAATCAGTTCAGCCTTGGGTCCAAGTCAACATTTGCACCAAATTTGAACAAATTCCCTCAAGGTGTTGCTACAATATCGTGTTCACAAGAATGGGACAGAAAACACAACGCCTGGGGGAAGCTGCAGGGGCAGAAAAAGTGAACAGGATGCAAGCTCCAGTTTTCTGCATGAAGGTCTGATTTTCCAAAACCACCTCAACCTCTGTTCCCTTATTTTCTGCCTCACTGCATAAAGAGAAAACCACTTCCTGGTATTGGATATGACGGTGTAAATGTGTGGCATTATCCAATGTGTATATAATTCCTTGTGACACTGGGCTGTTTTGATACCTTTCTGTTGCAGTATAATTATTAACCTTTATAGTACCTAAGTGTTTCAACTGCCTAAGACATTTCAGATGAAAATATTGTACTCTGACTTTAACGTTTAAGGAGTTAAAATTTTATATTCAAAACATACACTGGGATCATCAAGTATGCACTGTCAGAGGTTGAAGTCTCTGGCATAAGAGAAAGGAATGTGTCTGCTTCAAAGGAACTTTCATTTTCATCAAACATTTTAAATTAGTATG
Organism: Chaetodon trifasciatus; assembly: GCA_037975065.1. NCBI lineage: Eukaryota > Metazoa > Chordata > Actinopteri > Chaetodontiformes > Chaetodontidae > Chaetodon > Chaetodon trifasciatus. The sequence continues at coordinate 3,776,667 of JBBMOE010000026.1, read as the reverse complement.
CTGTTGGACTTCATGGAGGAAACATAGGCTAATCTCACTTCTTCATTATTGTGAAATGTGTGTGTCCTTTCTTATTATTCACTCCTCAGAAAAGGTCCAGTATTGGCATGATGTGAGTCATCAGACCACCTACAGGATCAAAATTACATTTAGAGGTTTTTTTTTTGTTGCTACTTTTAAACTTTTACTGAAGTTCATTTCTGATTTATGGACATTTACCTTAAATATCATTCCGTGTAGGCAGTAAAGCAGCACTGTTTCACAATAGTACAGCAAAAACTTTGCAAAACAGACACGTTACAGATAAGCAGCAACATGCTGTGAAATCATAATGGCAAAATAATTAGTACGCACAATTACATAGCATAATAGGAGGCTCTATGAGTGCTACGCTAATCCTGCGAGATTGTGGAAGAGAGCGAAGATGTAAGTTGGTACAGTATGGATATATTGCACTATGCAGACAGAGCAATTATGTGTCTGCAAAGACAGGAAGAGGGTTATGGGAGGTTTATCTTATTAGTTAATGTAGGGTTATCTCTTCTCTGATGGTTGAAGAGAGGCTTATCTCAGATTTAATTGGTGATTGGAGGGCAGAGAATAGTCCAACAAATGGTTTATGATGGACTACATAGATGAAGGATTATCAGGATAAATGGTAGGGTTTACTGTGTGATGACCCTCTCTGGGCAGGCCTCCTTGGCCTGTTTAGGAGCCTTGGTGGGTGGTCATCTCTGAGACGAGATTGAGTTCATCTACAAGCTGCTGACAGGCAGCCACTCTTTCTCTCAACTTTTTGCTTTTTTTTTTGTTATTGCAGCTGCATTTTGAGTTGCTCCTCAAGAGTCTGCCACCCTGTATTTCACTGCTTATACTGTTTGAGCATATGATAATTAAAACCTTTGAATTTTCAATATCTTTATCCAGTGTCAAGTAGCATGTCAGACGAAAGAGATGGTTCTTCATTGCTGCAACCTACCAGCGTTTTAATTAATTTGCTGCCTTTGTCACACAAATATTCACATTTAAATCTGGTATTTATATGTGATCTGCATCTAGAGGAGCTCTTCTACTGCAAAGGAAAAAATAGTCGAGCCAATACAGCAGCTTTGTTTCTTTTGACCTCAGACATGCCATGTGTGTTTGCAAGTGCTATCTGAATCAGGATAACAAGGATACCAGGTGCAAATGCAAAGGCCCAGGTCACTGTCATTATCCAGATTTATCCGGAAAGTAGGTGGCAATAGGGATAGATATGTTGGTGGGAACCAAATTTGCACAAATCAAGTTAGTATTTAAACAGTGCTTAAACATGTGCAGCTTGAGGTCACAGTCAGTGAATGTATTTATTTGTATGTGGTTGGGATTTTACTTGTCTAACATACCTTTAAAATTGTGAAAAGCTCCGATTTACTACATGAAAGGAACTCATTTATGAAAGTTAAAGTAGGAGTAATTTGTTTGGGTACTTACACAAGAACATTTTGTCCATGCTTGTGATTGTGCTTCTGTGCACGTCGTCTCCTGTAAAGTTTATTTAACAGTCACTTGAGTGCAGAGACGCAATTGAGAAAATCAGAAGTAGGAAGGAACAGAGTCGGTCAAGTAGTATAGCATCATCCAGGCCTGTTCCATTTAGATTGATTTACCTCAAGCAAAGGGTCTGCAATTACTGACTGAACAATCTCTTCAAGTCAAGGGTGCAAAATTGGAGTAGCATCACACTCCTTCTCCTTAGTGCCTCAATCCTGACATGTTTTAATCCTGGTTCAACCATGTAAAGCACTTTGTAACTCTGTTTTGAAGAGTACTATGTGAATAAAGTTTATTTTTATTATCACTTCTCTTCCAGTGATAGACCGGCTCAGTGGTGAGGTAGATATGCAGGCTGGCATCAAATGGCAAACTTGGAAATGCAGTGACAGCCACAGAGTGAGCTCCACTAGAAGGGAAACAACATCTACCCAGGGTATTCTGCAACAGCTAAGCCACAGCAGCCATTAAATTACATACAGTCGTACAGTGCCTGATCACAGAGCTCCCATGAGTCATGGTGTCTTTGGAATATAAAGGCATTTCATTTCGAAGCAAGGATTTCTAACGGGGGAAGTCACGAGTGTGCTGAAGGCAATCTCACCCAAATTCTCTCCCAGGATGGAACACCACCAAGCAAATAACGTGATTAATCAGAGTCATTTGATGTAAATCAGTAAAAAGGTTTCACATTTTTCTGTTCTCTGTGTATTTGCCATATCATCATATCTTCATATAAGAAGCTATGCTTATCAATATGGGATAATGATGTTTTTCTTTTTTTTTTTTTCTTTTGTTTTTAATATTGCCCGGCTCTGTGTTGATTCATTTGTCCAATGTCGATGTAATTCAAAGGGACAGTGGGCTGATTTGATACCATAGTGGTGTAAATTCCTACATGATTTTGTAATGAATCGAAGTCTGTGCAAGTAACCAACATGCTGTAAATGTGGAGCTTTAAATGGCCCTAGGATTCTGGGGCCCTAAGTTGTAATGACAGTAACAGTTATTTATTTATCAGGGATGTTCTGATGAGGGTCATTTGCAGCCTTGACTCCAGTATTTTTATTTTCCTAGATAATATACTGTAGCTTCAGAGTGCACAACAGGGAGGCTATGTGTGGACGTGCAGCCCTGTCTCCAGGCATTTACATTTATACACAACTAATTTGCAACAGCAAATATGTTTTGAGGGAAATGTAATGCTGACCAAATCATGTTTTCTATTAACATAATGAGGAAATGTTAATTAAAACGTACCTGGCAAGCTGCAAAAACGTTGATACTGAACACTTCTGTAAAATGTTTACTGCTAGCTTTTTTCTGGTCATGTTTAAGCACCGGCAGTACTTTATGTGTCCGCCTTTCATCCTGCGACTCTAGAGCGGTACATATCTGTGGTGTTTCCTTCACTCAATAAAACGTTGCCTCTGAACATGATTCAGGCAGCTTTACATTACACCGCAACATAATTATGAAAACATTTTCTAGGAGACAGGGCTGGCAAGTGTGTGTCACTGCTAAAGTGCATTCATTTACATTAATTTATACCGTTGTGTATCTCTATGTGCTTGTGAATATGCAAGTGTAAATATACTGCATGTTTATACATGTGTATATGTGGCCAAGCATGAGTGTGCATTTGTGTTGCCTATGTGTGTATGTGTGTGTGTGTGTCTGTGTGCACACATGTGCATGTGAGCCATCAATCCTATAAGCCTAACTAGATGGAAGCAGAAGGGCCACTATAATCCAGCGGATGCCTCTGTAAATAGGATAACTATATAGATCAGCTAGAAGGAGTTATAACTCTAGTTCTAATCAGATAAAGAGAGAAGTGGAATGGAGGGGAGGAAGGAAAGCAGATGAGGGGAGGATGTGATGCAAAAAAAGAAAGAGAGGAAGGATAGAGGAGAATATAAATAATGATCCTGGAAGTTAAGAAAGCTAATGGTCGATTTTGGTAGAAGGGCAAATAGAGAGTATCAATGATCAAATGATGAGAAAGAAAGAGTGACGCACACAAACAAATCAAAATCAAACTATATTTAAAGTCATTTTTATGTTGCTCTATGTGTGTGTGTGTTTGTTTGTGTGTGTGTGTGTGTGTGTGTGTTCAAGGGGTTGTTTGGGGTTCAGGAAGGAAAAAAAAAGCAGAGAGGAGGAGGAAACCAGCATCATCTCATCTCCACCCCAGCATTTCTCTTTCTCATGTAACTTGATGTGTATTCAAGCTTTAAACACAGAAAATCCCTTCAGAATTAAGATCATTCCTTCACCTGTCACTCCCCACTCCTTCCCTCGTTCTCCCCCTCCCTCCCCCCCTCTGTCACTGGTGATGGATGTTGCCTGTGCTTCAGACTGAAAAGGGAATAGACTGTTCTCTCTGTGCATTTCACAGCAATCTGGAGCTGTCAATAGACACACATACACACGACTGTGTGAAGCTGTCATGTCTCTATCAAACAACCTGCCTCATGCATCAAAGACCGAGAGCGAAACACCCGGAGAACACACAAACAGTGGCCAAAACTAAAAGTTTGTCCAAACTGTACAAGTTGCATTTTGTGCATCAAGTTTTTAATTGTTTTTCTGAAACTTTGGAAACTAGTTTCTTCTCATTTCAGATCACCTGCCTTCATGCAATCTAACTTCATTTTCCAGAGGCACATCACAGGACATCAAGTGGTCACAGTGACTTCAGGGTTGCTGCTATGCATCTGGCCTTATTGTGAGCGAAATTCTTTCAGGTCTGTTTATAAGAGCACCAAAATACAGATTCACTCAGGACTGTAGCTTCCACTGAGGAGGGCTTGTCTTTACCATGCTTTCAGGGACTATGTGGATTTTAATGACCTTATATTTTATAAATACACACAGCTTGTTATGCAGCATACGAGTATTGAGAATACAACTTGAGAATAACTATACAGTGAATTATATCTATTTATCTATCTATCTATCTATCTAGATAGATAGATAGATAGATAGATAGATAGATAGATAGATATTATAAACACACACACACACACGTACAAGTGTGTAATATACAGGAAAATATAGTATATACAACAATACTAAGGTCAAGTTAAGTGTAATGAATATGATACTTATAGATAGCTAATAGCTATGCTTTGTTGTTCAGCCACAAGAGCTGCTCATTCGCATCCTCATCAGTTCTGAGTGTTGCTGTTACCAGATCTCTCATCAGTATTGAGCTGTTTGCATCTTGACCTTCTTATCTTTTTCCTCCCTGTTTTCTCTCACAATATTACTCATACAAACCTGGTGACATCTGTCACTGTGTGTGTGTGTGCTGATAAAACATATGTTTGAATGTACACATGCGCACATGCACATACACACACTTGATAGCAACCGGCTGCTGTGATTAATGAAACTACAGATTGTTTATGTTCCTTCAAGAGATTCTGAATTTATTCTTCAGTCTTGTGTGCAAACTTCAGCTCTGTCACTGCTTTGCCTCTATCTGCCATCTGCCGTCGTACTTGATGAGCCAGAGGTACAGATTTTTCATAAAAACATATTCGTCATACATGTTCAACCCAAAAAGTGTCCCATCCTTTGTTGAAGGTTCACCACTGTTTTTGATGTGTTTTTAAAATCAATACAGGTGTGTCCTACATTTCAGTAAGTGAGCACACCATCATAAAATAAACAGAACTCTCCACTTTCACTTCTGGTAAACACTAAAAACTAGATTTTTATTTAGTTTTTTTTTTTTTTTTACATTCAGGTAGCATTCTAAGATAACTACGCTGACTGGTGGCCTTACTGTCAGACCAGATACATGACAATATGGTCACAAGTTTGCTTCCCTAACCTTTACGCCACCAGCTCCTCCAGTTTGTTCATTCTCATGAAATATGTGGTGCTGCAGGCTTGTGATGTAGTGACTACTCGTGCCTTTACTCGCAAAACTGGGCAGTACAATAACAGTTCAATTTAAGTATTTTCATCCACTCCAATCATATGACTAAACCCTGCAGCTTTTCCTTCAGTGGTGCAGGATTATATGAAGTTAGATGTGACACGGTTAACATGATAGCTTCCTCTGTTCTGTACGCACTGGATCCTTACACCAACGGTCCGCCTGTGGGCTGCAGGACTATGTTTTATTGTTTACTATTCTTCCCATTTACTGACACAAATGCTATGTATACATCTATACTCACATTACACTACAAAGCTTAGATTCTTGTAAATTGATTGATGCAAATTATTTCAAGACACAGTCACAAAAGGAGGCACAAAAATGCCAACAGCAGATAAACAGCCATGCTTAACATTGCAGCAACTCACCAATTACATCTCGTCTGGAAACATCTACAAAGGTCCAGACTGCAGTAAATATATTTTGTTCAAAACAAGATAATAATCCACTGGAACCCTTAAATATGAATATAGATGGCCACAATTTCAATCATTTAACATTTAGAGTATAAATATAGATCTTTATGTAGATTAATATAACAAACTGACTTTTTTTTGGAGAGTGGCTAAAAACACCACGAGAGAAAACAGGACATGAAAATATTCAGTTTCTGTTGTATTGTTATCATTTTTTTTTAAGAACTTGAACTAGGGTAAAGGCATCATGCTGTGGCCCCTTTGTGATATCGTAATCTGCATGCATCTGAATATTATTTTTGCTAGGTAGAAAAAAATTGTGTTCAAAACTTTTACTCAATGCCAGTAGCACTTATAGTGATTCTGACTGTTGGGGATAAAAGTTCAGAGTGTTACCTTTTGAAAGAGACCCAAACCAAGTGCTCCAGATGGTTTAAGAACAGCCTTCAGTTTGGAGCCCTGCAGGCACCATCCAGCCAGAAGAATATTAATCAGTTCATAAAATGCATGCATTTAATATAATCACCAGTGGAGGAGGCCCACTCCACCCTGAAAGGGATGGCTGATCAGCTTGCCAGCCCCTTCGTCCCTATTCTACAGAATAAGATTGCACTCCAACTCCATCCTCTCTACTCCGTGGACCCACCATCAAATGGCTCGACACCCAGGCTGGTCACTCCTTGGAGCTGACAACAGCATGCTGGCTGGATTACAGGAGACAACTCCAGAGTTGTCATGAAATCATTAATCAGCTGGGTTTATCTTTGTTTACTGGGTGTCAAACTGAGTATTTTTTTCACTTCCTGGGATCCAGAAGAGGAGTTTTTTTGTTGAGGTAAGAGTTACGGTTTGGATGTGGGTTTTGTACTGAGCGCTGACTGCCTCCTTGCTGGAGGTCTGAGAGCATTTTCTAGTTAAGTATCAAGTTATAATGATGGATTTTCTATGCTTTTTAGGACTCTCTTCACACTGATACAGGCTAAAAAAGAATCACATTAATGGTACATGAATGTGAAAATGTTAAACAATAATTGATTATTGATTTTTTAACTTTTTTTTTTTTGGTCCGAACCCCATACTGTCTGCTTAGAATAAGTCCGGCCCTTGGACAAATGTAGTTGATGACCCCTGAAATAGATTGTCTGGGTAAAAATAACTGATCAGATTGAATTTGTCCAACTCTCTGATCTGTCTTGGCTGCAATAAGAATAAACAAACACTGTGATCAGCACTACAAGAATGCTCAGATTGCTGCTTAACCAGCTTGGCAGGGGTATAAAGATAGATCAAATTTGATTTTCTGCACTCCAAAGAATATTTGCGGATTGCTTAATTTGCCTTGACAAGGACAATGTATCTGGTGGAGCATTTCCAAATATGGCTAAATGAAGCGCTGCACCAATATTATCCTGGCCTGGACCTCTTCTCAATGATCCACTCAGTCAGTGTATTCGAAAAATGAGCTTAGAAAGTTCAGGCAACACGTTTATAGAGACAAGACTATTACAGTATAGAGTACAATTACAGTACCGTTCTACAAAGGCTCAACAGAACAGTAACCATGGGCATGTTCATATATACATTACATTATAATATGTATGTGTGTGTGTGTGTGTGTGTGTGTGTGTGTGTGTGTGTGTGTATATATACATACTTGAGTTTAAGTCTTTAAAACTTTCATTATTTTTTTTTTATCCAAATATTTCAGTTCAACAAAAGATAGCTTTGGAAAGCTGGTCAGGACATTTACTTTGTACATGACACAAGTATTTTTTTCCAGTTATTGTTAACAGACATATTATTTCACTTCACTAAATCACAAGTTTCCATACATTAAGCTGACTGTACCTTTAAACAGATTGCCAAATTTTAGAAAATGATGTCATGGCTTTAAAGCTTCTGATCCGGCTAACTGACATCATTTCAATCACTGGAGGCGTACCTGTGGATGCACTTAAGGACTCTCTTCAAAGTCAGTTTGTCTTTGCTTGGCATCATGGAAAAACCCAAAGAAATCAGCCAAGACTTCAGGCAACAAAAAGATGCTGAAAAACTGATTCATGCCTTAATTTCCAGATGACTGAACTACTGCAATGCACTATTTACTGGCCTCCCAAAAACAACCACTGACAGACTGTCAGAGTCATTCAAAACTCTTCAGCCCAGCTATTAACCAGAACCATGAGGACAGAGCACATTAGTCCAGTTTTAGCTGCTCTGCACTGGCTTCCTGTGACATTCGGGTATATTTCAAGGCCCTCCTCCTTGTACACAAAGCCCTTAATGGACTAGGACCAAGCTACATCACTGATTCCCAAGTTTATTATTTGCCGTCAAGAACACTGTGATCATCTGCTGCTGGTCTGCTGAAGGTTTATATCAACAGCAGAAAGAAAATTGGGGATGCAGCCTTTGTCCATTATGCCCTAAAGCTATGGAACACTCTGCCTACAGATATCAGTGAAGCCAGCGCACTGAATAGTTTCAAAAGAAAACTAAAAAAATTTAAAAAGTATCTCTTCACTTTAGCATTTATCACAAAAGTTTCAGACTTGTATCAGGAACCAATAGCTAGTTATAGCTATTGGTTCCTGATACAGGTCTGAAACTTTTGTGATTTGCCTTGCACTTATGCACTGCTGCGCTTCTTTTAAATGTTGTATTGTACTTGATTTTGTACATTATATGTTATCTATTTAAATGTATACTTTATTACTTTTTGCTGTGATTCAATGCTTTATCGTTATTTTTTTTTTCCATCCTTATCATTATCACATGGGTTTTATTCTCCATCTTTATATATATGTGAAACACTCACTTGGTTCATGTGATATTTTTCTTGTAAAAACAAATCCTATATTGATGCAACCTGAAAGGTTGCTCAGCAAGGAAGAACCCACTGCTTCAAAGCCACCATAAAAAAGCCAGACTAAAGTTTGCAACTGCACATGGAGACACTGGGGAAAGTAGAGAAATATCACCTGGTCTGATGAAACAAAAAATGAACAGTCTGGCCATAATGACCATCTTTGTGTTAAAGGAAAAAGACTAGGTTTGCAAGCTGAAGAACGCCATTGCAACCATGAAGCACAGGAGTAGCAGCAACATCTTGTGGTGGTGCTTTGCTGCAGAATGAACTGATGCCCTTCACAAAATTGATGGCATCATGAGGAAGGAAAATTATGTTGATATATCCAAGCACCACCTCAAGACATCAGGAAGCTTGGTTGCAAATGGGTCTTCCAAATGGACAATGACCCCAAGCGTACTGTACTTATGACGATGTGGCAAAATTATTCAAGAACAACAAAGTCAGGGTGCTGGAATGGTCATCACAAAACCCTGAGCTCAAGCCAAAATGTGTGACCCAAGTCAAACAATTTAAAGGCAATATTACCCACAAGTGTAACTAACTTCTGATATGCTGGGAATGTGATGAATGAAATGACAGCTAAAATATAATTTTCTCTACAATTATGGTGACATTTCACATTCCTTAAATAAAGTAATAATCCTAACTGACCTAAGACTGTTGACTTGGATTAAATGTTGAGATGTGAAAAATTGGGTTTAAATGTATTTGGCTAAGGTGACTCCAACTAGTCCATGTGTTCCAACTTGAAAATGGGGTTTTCTCATGACTGACACCTGTGATATTAAACCCATCAAACCAAAAAACTCAACAAAAGTGTTATCCACCTCTGCTGTTCTCCAGTGGACAGCTAATTTCCCTACACTCCTAATATGACTGCACAGCCACACTTGTCTCTCTCAAATGCAAATGTTTCAATTTCATCTCAGACTAAAATTAAATTGCATTAACAGTTAGTGAATCCATCCTTTGCCGTTCACCGTGCCTCCCTTTCCCTTCTCCCCCTTGTTCTCTGTCTCTCCTCCTACTGGTGGCTGAGCTGTTATGAACCTAGCGTAGCCGTGACGCTTGAGATGTGAAATTGAAAAGCCAGTCAGCTGTTTAAATATCTCATTTATTGTCACACGCTAATGAAAACAATCTTTCACTGTTAAATTTGAATAGGCGAAATTGCATTTAAAAATACATAAACCAAGAGAGCCTGACAAATGAGAGATGATAGGGAGAGACAGTTGGAGGTAGGCGGAGGAGACAAGTGTGGATAGGTAGAGGAGAGAGCTGGCGTGTTGCTCATTATGGAGGCTGGAGGGTCATCCCTGCTTAAAATACATAAAAAAAAAACAGTTCACCATGTACCCAAATGGAACTTCTGTCCTCTTTTTGTGTCCTTCCTTTCTTCACCCACATGAAGACATAGCCCCAGGAGTGTCCAGTCCGAACAAGCTTAATTAGTGTATACCAATCCAAATATGCAAGCTTGCTGGGGGGTGTATGCATTTTCACCGTCTGTCCATTGGCTCTGCCTAACATCTGAGCATTGCATTTTTAACAACAAATGGGGAAGGCCTATGGTGCTGATTAACAGCATTTTTTAAGTAACTGATAGCAACAGCGCTACCCCTGGCTATAAATAATCTGAAAAATAAAGTTGCCATCCCCCATAAACATCTTAAATTGAAAAGATGTTTATCAGGAATGTGGCCGATAGCTACATCCCTCAGTGCATGTAAACAAAGCAGCATAAGCATCACACTATAGCAGAAAGACTCACTCTGGCACACCCTGGACAAAGAACATTAAACATACATTCCCATAAACACTCATAAATGACACATAATTACTCATAACGCAAGTATTTTGGACACTGCAATTTATTGTTGAATCAGCACATAAAATGCTTGTTTTAACATGTCAACCATATTATGGATATAAATTCTGAGCGAGCACACTGACCTTCCAAATACATTCATGTCAACAGTAACACGCAGCTCACCTGTGAAGTCATCTGTCAGTGTGGAGGGCTGGCTTGATCCTCTTCAACACTGCTTAATTAGCCAATGTCATACAGAGGGTGCATCTTAAAATTGTCAACCATGCCATTAATGTCCACATTGTGTACTTTGACTGATTATGAGATTTTTCTCACCAGAATAATGACCACACTGGTTGTTTTCATGTTTTCTTGTGTGAATGATGACTGCTGTCCTGCTTGTCAGGAGTAAAGACAGAAGACCTGTGACTTTGAAATGGGACACCCCTGTTTGCATCCATTATTCCCTCCTAATCCTAACCCATGCACCCTAACTCTGATGGACCTCTGGGGATTTGGATAATTTCAATGACAATCAAATGAAGACAGGTAAATACATAGCTAGTTTGCTTCAATAGCTAACTTGTGGTCTGCCAGGGGCTGTTACAAAAGATTCTTTTAATTAGGTCTCACCCTGGAATTTCATCCTGGCCATAAACATGCTGTCCTTGGAACACTACTAGGTCCTATCCCCTGACCAATGGGTTTTTCTAACCCTAACCACGAGAGATCATTGTCCATCCACTTGACTGGAACACCTACATGCTCACCTTCTGAACACCTTGGACCACTAATTCATCCTCCCTGCACAACTCTCTTCTTTCCTCTCTCCTCTCTCCAATGTGGGGATACACATAGTGTGAGGAGCTGGTCTACCCAGAACCTAAGGCCAATTAGGATCTATCACTTTCAGGCCCGATAACCTAACCGATGGATGGATGTTGCTAACCCTCACCATGTGAGTCTAATGCCAAACCATCCTCATCTTAGGGCAGGCCTTACCCTAATTGTATCCTTAATTGTATCAGTGACCATAAATATATCTCCTTCCACTTTCTTTTCTCTTTCTCTCTATCTCTGTCACTCCTGCAGATGGAGAAGTGAGCATGGAAGCAGAGGAGGCTTCAATCGGCAGGGGAGGGTTTATAGCTGCAGACACAGCGCCCCTCATTTCTACTCTCTTCATAGATCTTTCTTTCCCGTCTCTCTATCTTCCACTTTCCTCCCTCATGCAGACAGAGGAGTTGAGGTCTGTTTTTTCCACATATTTTAATTAATTCATTGTTCTAAGGGAAAACTATTGAGAGGATCTCGACATGTGCAGACCCAAGCAGTACCTTTAACCTCTGATTATCTGCATTCGTCTTCGGACAATGTGGGAAGGCTATCGCGATATGAAATACCCAAACTATATAACTTTTCCCAACAAATCATTTAAATCACGTGAAGCTGACCAAAATTTAACCTTTTTTTCTTTTTTCCTTTTTCTTTTTTTTAATTTCCTACATTCATCTACAACAACAAATACATATATTTGATGATACACAGAAATGCATGTACATGATACAAATATTGGTGAAAGTGCTTTTGGAACTTTTCCTCACTGGCTCAATGGTGTATGTGCACCACTTGGTGCAGTTTTATTATTCGAGCGGCAGCCATGACAAAACTGTAGCAGCGTGCCGCAGATGGCCTTAAGTAGACAAAGCACTGCACTAACAGTTGTGCAGTCATCCTGGTACTATTGATTTAAACACAGTGGGATCATGCTACACCAGAGATTGTACTATGATACTGCTGCTCACACTGTGTCAGCCTCATAAAGGCTGAAGCTATAGTCACCCTCCATAGGAGATCAATAGCTGTGGTCACATAGGTTTGTAGAGGTCTGCAGCTTGGGGAAACAATCCCATGTTTAAAGCAAATGCGTGAGAGAAAAAAAGACAAAACAAACAGAAACGAAATAATAAATACAGGGAAGAGGTTTTTTTTCTGACCAGCTGGGAAATGACCTGATGGCAAGAAAGTTTAACAGCAAACCACAGTAGCCACAAGATTAAGAGTGGCTGCCGCTCGCAGTCAAAAAAAATGTGGGGAGATGTCTGGTAATGCTTCCATTTTTGTTATGCAATGCAGTTGTTTTATTAATTTTTGTTCAGTATTTTACTTTACTTAAGCTATCTGGTACAGGTGACAACCGTTGTTCTGCCCTGTAACAACAACAGGATCAATTTCAAGTGGGCACTGAAGATCAAGGCTATGTAAAGAACAAAATAAAATGCAGTCCTGGTTAGGACTACGTCTAAAAAGTAGAGTTTATGCTGGTATAGTTTCTTACGATTTAACTGGTCTGGATAATTTCATCTACATTTGAGTGCTATTGCACACTTGAATTACAACCTAACGATGAAATAAAGCTGATGTACATGGATCAGTGAATACCACTGTGAAGATGCTGTGTGAAATGCCAGTGGCAGTGCCTATGACAGTTCCTAACATAAGGCTGGAGACTAACATGTCCAGTAAACCATTATTATTTCTCTGTCTCTTGCCAACTCTGTTGTTCTCTCACTGTCTTGCTCTCCAAACCAATGATATCAAAGAAGCACTCCGTATCCCAGCTCAAGCAGCTAAATCAATTTCCTTCAACCCAGGCCAATCACGATCACTTGAATGTGATTGCAGCTCTCACAGTAAGACCACACACTGCCAAAATGTCTTCCACTCCTCGCCCACTGTCACTGCTGACTATGGGGCCAGTAATACTGATGCTTAAGAAAAAAAAAAAAAAAGTATTCTGTTGCAGGATTGCCCTGGACTTTCACAGCACTTTGAAATTCAAATGCATAATGCATGACATAATAAGAGATCAGCACTTTTGACTTTATTTCATCTTCCAGACTACTTTGGACAGTGTCAAGTAATACCACAGTTTAAGCAAATTTTCCCCCAGTGCCAAAGTAGTTATTTCAAGTAGAATACAGATTATGCGTGGCCCACTGCATATTTGCAGCAATGACAAGCCACGGTAAATTTAATTTAACCAGTGTACTGAGAACTGATTTTACCTTGTTCTATTTTATCAACTGTGTTCATCTCTACGGTACAGGTCTTCACAGAATGCTTTACACAAATTGTATCCTGACTCATTTATTGCAGCAGTTCGAGTTGGACCCAGCATTAGAAAGAGTGGACCTAAGACCAAGCTTGAGTTAGACTGGGGTTTGAGTTGCATCTACCTGAAGACATCCGGATCATGGTAGGCTTTATCAAACAGAAGGCCAGTCAAGAATCCCGAAGAATTCAAAACATTCATGTGCAAACATTAAGTGCCGCTGCACAAAGTAGTGGCCTTTATGTTAGTGAGGCTGAATGGACAGTTAGAAAACATCTGTTACAGTTTCCTTAAAATGATCATTCAATCTAAACCAAAATTTTCAGTTGCTAAATCTTGTAAGGTTGAAGTTAATCAAGGGCTTGTTCAGTATCAGCATTATGTCTGGTGAGTAGGTTAGGAAGGCAAACATAAATACACATAAGCCGAAACTGGACATTCAAGTCATTCGTCATAAAAAACAGAATATGTGTTGTGTCATGATCAGGGCTGTGAAGGTGCATTGCCTATGAGCAAACAGATGAAGAAGTCAGTTATTTCTGGCTACCTATCGCACTAGCAATTGCTCTTTACTTGATAACAGCCTGAGGGAGAATCTACCAGGAATTGGAAGGTGGCTCCTCACCTCACACTTCTTTTAACACATTTTATTCATTTTCAATACAACAAACAGAAGTGCTCTTTGGTGAAATACTGTACCTGTATATTTTTCCCTTGACTAAGATGTGCGGTTGACAAGAAGGCGTGTGTGGTTAAGAGAGACAGTTAGTGAGTCCGTTATCTTCCAGCAACACCCTGTCTATGTGAGAGCCTCTCTATGTGGATCACTCATTAAAGCACAGCAGTGGGTACTGATAAAGAGAATTGGATTACTGTGATTAATACCATGTGTCACTTGTAATGTCTTTAACAGTATGATTCACAGAGCTCCATACGCACATGCCTGAGTGTGCATGCCAACACACACTCACACTTATGATCAAAATGATTTTGTGTTGGAAAACTTGAAAACTTTATGTGGCATTCATTACTTCTTCATTGCTGCTTCTAATGTTAAGGTCACCTCTCTGATTGCCTCCTTGAAAGTTTTTCAAAACGCACAGTCAAATATAATACAATTTAACAAAAACACATGCACACCTCCTCTCACCCTTGGTGTTAGTCACAGTTTGGTCACCAGAGGGGCTCTACAAGAAAGCAGTCGCCATATGTGAATTCCAAACATAGAAACACTGCTTCTGTGTATGTGTGTTTTGTGTACATATGTCTCTCTCTCTCTCTCTCTCTCTCTCTGTGTTTGTGTGTGTCTGTGTGTTGTATTGTATCAGGGTATTTTGGGCTATTTGGCAAATCCCAAGTGTTCTGCAGTTTGTGCAGAGTCCCCAGATTGAGAGAGAAATAATAGGAGAGAGGCATACACACACACACACACACACACCCACACACACACACACACACACACACACAGCGAGAGAATTGACAGCAACCTGAAAAAAGGTGGCTAGGAATAAGTGTGTGTGTGTGTGTGTGTGTGTGTGTGTGTGGGTGTGTGTGTGTGTGTGTGTGTGTGTGTGTGTGTGTGTGTGTGTGTTGCGTGGGACAGACCCCTGGTTGAGGCTCTGTCTGGCCCGCAGGCACAACAGATGTTGCTCTATTGCCTAGGACTGTACACACACACATTTACACACATATACATACAAACACATGGTGACATACTTTAAAATAAACTTAAGGATTAGCCAGAAAAGAGCAGCATACTCAGCATACTCTCATCTGCCTACAGTATTTCTCCCCCACAAACTCCACCATCGTCATTCAGTTCTACATCAATCTGTGGACCTATGGTCTGCTTTACAGTCTGACCTGAAGGCATATGGAAAGCATGTAAACCTGCCAGGGTTGTTTTTGTTTGTTTCTTTGTTTCTTTTACACTTAGGCCCACTGGCAAAGGCATTTGTCTCTCGGGACATGTGCAGGAAATTGATCATGTCTTTAGGACACATGCAGTTTAACCAGTGGTAACTCTAGACTGAGCTTGGGCGTTGGGAGCTGTGGGTGAATGGGATGCACTAAAGGTTTTAATATTCAGTAGTATGGTAATAGTAAGTATTTTAAGTTTTTCATCAAAATGTCAAAAATCAAAAAGATTTGCAGGCTGTTTGTCACTGAAGTCAGTTTGGTGTTTTATTTGTGTTTTCTCGTAAAACTGATCACTCACTTGTCTGTATATCCTTTTGTGTGTTTATGCTGCCTATATGGAATATGTAGAATTCAATATGATTGAATTTTTAACGTGAATGTTGCATGTGGAGATATAAGTGCAAAAGAATTCTACCTTCCCTGTGGAGTTTCTTTTTTTTTCATCATAGTGAGAGGTTCTGAAACAGCATAGACCATTATATACTAAATCTGTATGGTGAAATGTAATCACTATCATTATACTAATTATGCACATTCACATCAAAGCTTCCATCTGTGATGACTGACTGGCTAATGTATATGGCTAATGTATGTCGTTAATCAAAAAAAAAATCAGGACAATGTGACCTATTTACTTTGATGAAAGGGGAAAAAACACCACGTGTTATTTTTTTTTACTACAATATGGCAAATATGCAAGATTTCAAGGAAGAAAAAAAAAAAGCGAGGTCAGCATGAAGGTGAAATTTCTGATATTTCTTGCCATTTATTTTCAGTAAGAAGACTGAGAAGGGGTGGTAAAGGCAGAGATCATGAGCAGCATTTCTATGCCACAAAGCACTGAGATGATAAATTACTCAACGTTTGACCTGTGTCTTAGGGGCAATCAAGTTAAACTGGAGAGCAGCCACAACACAGCTAAGGCCAGGGTTTGGTTTTAAATACTGTCGTCTCACTTCCAGCAGTGCTGCCAACAGGAGGCTGGGGTGGAGCCTGGGTAACACTTTTCAAAAGGAAACAGTAATATTAGACGTAAAGAATGTAATTATTTGTCTGCATCATCTGCATCTGTAATCTTCTTGGCTTTAAGTTTTAATATTAAAAACTGAGAACAAACAACAAACACATCCCCTACAGTAACTCAAATGACTAACTCATATTTTCCTGCCTGACTTCAAATTAAGATGACTCTAAAGCTTGAGGATCTTGTCAATATGTTTCATATTGAATTCCCTAAATGGACAAAGTCAGTAAGATAACACTAAAGTTCACCTAGTAGAGGCCTGAAAGGACTATACCAGAAGGCACAAAACAAGAACACTAAACTAAACTAAAATTTAGCAGTTTTGGTGATTTCCATCTTCAAATGACTGTGAAGTATCCCACTGCATCAGATCTAGCAGGGTGGGGCACAAACTGGTAAAACTAGGAAATTGAAGGCAGTGGTTGGTATATGGTTATAACCTGGGTTACACACAGGCTGTTAAAGGCTAGGCTCAGGCTACAAGCTGGGTCAGCAGCGGTTAAAGTGCAAGCATCAATAAATGTATGATGGTGGAAAGGTCTCCCTGGGGCAGTAAATGAAATGCTCCTCCGCTTTCATTTCTCTGTCAGAGAAGCTGTGGACACACCATCTTACTCTAACACACACACATGCACACAAACAACTTGTCAACACTATGACCGGTTCACGGCTCCCAGAGGGCCAGTTATGAACCTGCAAGGCCAGCGCTTATAGATCCCTACTTCAGTTCTCTCCACTAACACACAAACACACACCTACACTAACAGGTGATATGACTGGACAGACTGCTAATACATACCTAATTTGTCTGGGGTGTGTTTCTTCTGGTGGCTGGTTAGACATGACTAAACTTGAGCTGTGTGTGATGTCATTCATGGCAGTAAGTTGAAGGAACAGTACATATATATTGCTGTATATTTGCTGTTATTGTAGTTTGTCTTTTTTAAAGCCACAATGTCTGCCATACTAATGCACCAAATTAAAGATGCTGTTTGCATTCTGAAAAGTAAGTTAAGATTCGAATGACAGCCACATTAAGTGAGTGAGAAAGAAAGAGAGACTGGAGAGAGAAATGGAGGGAGGAAGAGGGGGAGATAGAGTTGATTATTAGAAGGTGCGGGCATAATGGAGATAGATGATGGTGTAAACACAAGAAGCTGAGGCCCTGCAGTGCCATCAAGTTGGAAGGGGAAACGGAATTATTAATAATTATGCATATTAATATTAATGATTAAGTGGTTGATATTAATGGTTACCTCTCTAATTTGTGTCACAGGAAGCAGTATGCTGGAGATTTATTTTACACATGCTAACCAAACAGTGAGTCTGCAATGATGACACTCTGTCTCGCCCTCCCTCCGTCTATAATTTAGCAGGTGTTACAGTGTGTTTACTTGTACGACAACTTCTGGTGGTCTTCTTCTCTTTTTCTTTGAAATCACTAAAACAGGACTCACTGAGAACAAAGCCATTTCACAACATGAGCAGAAATAATAATGGAAAACTAACACTCAAGATATGATATCAAAGTAAATCTGGAATCACAAACAAGAACATTTCATTGAAAATCGACATTTGTATTAACATAAATTACTAAACACCGGTCTCTAAATCTCTAGTCTATCTGTCTAGAAAGGGATGGTAAATGTGTTAAAAAATATGTCCTATTGTTGTTTATTTAATGTTTCTGGTTTTAAGAAACACCATATTCCACAAACCAAAGACCACTGTAGATTCAACATTACAAGCTCAACAAGCTGAGGCCAAAAGTGCAGCTGAGGCTCGTCCAGCAGGACCTTTAAGACAGCAAAGACCACAGCTGCTAAATATTTGCAGCAGATATTTAAATCAGCATTTGGCGGAGGCCAAAACAGAACTCGAAATTCACTTTTTCAGAACTGGTGAAAGAGATGAGAGATTACATTGACTTACAGAAGCTAGTGGACAAGCAGCTAATCAGTAAGCCCTGTTTAACTTGCACATTACCAGACACACATGCACTGATATCCTCTTGCTGGATTTTGAATTGTTCATATAACAAAGATGTTTTTATTTATTACAGACATTGGTGACTTTTGTACCATGTAATAATACAAGTTTTCAGATCAATCATGTTAGTACAGCAATAATGTATGAAGTGCATTGTGTTAGCTTCTGAAAATACTTGTATGCTATGTATGCTAATAAATCATTAAGCTGAATCCAAATGAATTAAGACAAAAACAAAAAGGAGAGCCAGCGAGAACAGTAATGCATAAGGGAGATGGAGAGAAACAACAGGATTCTTCCTCATTCTCCTCCACCTCCTCATCTTTTTTTATCCTTCGCATTGTTGTGTTATTTCCATCGGGACAAACAAATGAATACACGGCGAGTGATGAGAGCAAGAGCAGGGAGAAAAGAGACGGCTGACCTTTGAGAGGATTATGGGATTTGTGTTAGAATAAAGCGAGGAGGCAATAAGGCAGATGTATTCTGTAAAGTATTTAGACAGTGGCAGACAAAAAGGAGAGGATCACTGTGTTAATGTGCAGCTTGTGTTTGTGTGTGTGTGTGTGTGTGTGGGGGGGGGGGACGTAGGGGGGTTGCCCTCATGCTAGCAGAGTACAGAGTATTTGTCATTTAAGTGAGGTGGGAGCAGAGGGAGGGTGCCATTTGATGGATGGCACATTATTGTTGAACTTATCAATATTATACTGGTCGTCTATGGGGACTCTCTCTCCCGGAAGTTTTTGATGAAATGATTGAATCAGATTCCCCAACGTACACAGAGATGTGGTTTATTGTGAGTCTCATTTTGGGTTTCTAAGAGAAAGTTTTAGTGTCCCATGACGATTCAGTGCTGTTCCAGAAAAGACACAGACAAAATACTGAGATTCCGGAAAGATTTTGGTGTAAAAACTTGTCAAATTAGGAGCTACTGAACAATTTATCAATAGCCAAATCCCATATCACAAAAATTCCTGAGAGGTCAAGTGGCAAACAACAAGAAGCAGAGGGGAAAGAGACAGACAGAAACACAGACAGAGGTGAATAAGGAAAGAGCAGTGATGTGTTCATGACGTCAGGAAATGTCCATTATTCCTCATCCCATTTTTTCCATCTGCAGGCTGAAACAAACACTCCTACACAATCTCAACATAAACACACTCATTTTGGATTGAAATGGCTTCCCGGTGGTTTTTGTCCACGTATATGGCGCCAAAATCGCTACAATTAATTTCAGATATGTAACTGAGCATACCTATGCCCTTGCTTTGTGATTGTATTCCTGTATATCTGACATTGGATGATTCTGCAAACCACTGTACAGCACGGTTAAGATAAGGCAACTGAAACACTTTGGGAAGTTTGGGAAATATAGTGGTTTTCATTCATTAAAAGGTCTGATCAGGTTTAAGACGAGACAGGAGGCAGGAGACTGGATCTCCTGCATGAGAGTCAGATGTGCTACATGCTCCTCCACCACCTTGACCTCAACACCCTTACCTTCTGCCAAGTGCACAGTCCTTCCTGCACTGGCACTGAAAGCTGGCACTGCATGTAAATCGAGAGGTAAAAAATGGTCTAATATGAATGGAATTCCGAGGAGACCGGGCTGATCATTAACACTATCCTTGGGCAAAATTTTTGCCCTGTTCAAACATCCTTTAAAATGACAATTTTAATGAAATCTAGAAATGTATCTCATTATTCAGTTTCATCGCAGGTTCTGTTTAGGATGATGGATCCTTTACTTCAGACACAGAAGGTATGACTGGTCAATATCTCATATTACTCAATAAAAGCTGCATATTGACCAGACTAATGTCGGTCTAACCCTCAAACACATACACACACCATTTATCTCTTTTACACTCTTACACACACTCATGCTGTTCTCCCCACCCACCCAGGCTGCCTGGTGTCTCAGCAAGATGCTCCTATCTGACCTCTAAAAATATGGCGACGGCAGATTTGTGGCTTGTGCTGATAACCAATCAGATGGCTCGTGTCGTGCAGGGCGGACGACCCCCGTCAAGTCTTAAATCACATTTTCTCTTCATCGTTCTCTCCCTCGGTCTCTCTGTCTTCTTTATTGCTTGTTGGCGATGGTTTTATTTGGTGCCAGCAGATAGTATGGTGAGTTCTTCAGTGGGCTGTAGAGAGGCTGACAGCCTGAGAGTCTGAACAGATCAAAACCAGGTTTACCTGGAACTACATCAGACCGATGAATGGAATAAAATAGCAGTTATCTGTGTGGAAAAACAAAATTAAAATGATGATTTTAAGAATATCATCACACAGACAGACAGTTGTCCAGAGACTGCACGGGTCCACTCCCCTACATATGTAGTTTGCAGTGATCAGAGGTGTTACACACCACACACTTTGATCCTGCTACTACACATGTCCATCTGCTGTACTAGCCCCATTGCACACACACAGGCAAGCACATACGCACACAAGCACACAGACTTATGCTCAAGTATGCATTCACACACAAGCAGAGGCCAAAGCTTTGATCAATAAATAACACTGTCACAGGGGGTTCTGCACACATATACACACACAAGCAGACACACACACACACACACACACACACACACACACACGCACACTGGTATCTATCCATGTAGTTTGCAGTGAGGTGCCTGGTGATGGCTCAGTGTGGACGGATGTAATCTCTGTTTGTTTCTCTACCCATCTCTCCATCTGCCCCCTGCTCTCCTGCCCAGCCAATCAGCTTCTATCCAACCTCTAACCAATCAACTGACCAGTTTGACCCACGGCAGGCCAACAGTAGCATTAGTACAAGACTGTTATTGATTATTGTACCATAAGGCACAAAGCTGGACTAAAGTAAGTCCCACTCTGCCCAGGAAACTGACTTTGTGACCAATCAAATTGATCATCCAATCAAATCCACTTTTATTGATACACAGTAGTAGTAAGCCTATATCTTATGCTTCAGTGGAATTTAAAGTTCAAATGGAGCAGTGAACAGTTTAGTGCAGCCAGTATTTGAGAGGAAAAATTCCTCTGTGATTGAACTCTTCACCACCGAGCAGCCTCTAGCAAGGGGCTGTGCATGAGCATAACTTCATTTTGAGGAGTCAAAAACCAAAACTGTCGAGAACAACTGCTCTGGGGGGGAACTGTAATGTAAGCTTTGTATAAAGTATTGGAAATATGACATTTTGACATTTGACAGTGGGTAGGTTAAAAATCTAATTTATGAGTGAGGTGAGTTTTGAAATTCTAAAGTTTTAGGTCTGGCAACCTCTCCAGCGTGTGCTCTGTCTCTCTCCCAATGCATGCTGGGATAGGTCCCATCCACCCGGAGCCCTAGACAAGATAATTGATCCCATATTGATCAAAATGCCTTTTCTGAGCCATTTCCCTACCATACTGTATGATTATTTGCAATGAGAGCTTGGAGCCAAACGTATGGAATATCCATACAACCACCAATCCATTTCATCAATACAAAAGAAACCGCAGTGGCTATTACAAACCAATACCACATAAACACTATCATTAATTGCAAATTAAGCTATTACTCAGTTTGCACAACACATTGATTAGACAGTGCAGAAAGAAAGCAGACACAATGCATGCAAAGGAAATGAAAGACAAGGAAAGGACAAAAAATATTAACTTGGGTCGGCTTAGTCTGAAAGCTCATACTGACTCTATTTTGTAATAGGGTTAGTCAATGCAAAATGTGAAAACATCCTAATTGGAACGACTCAGTTTTTAATGTATGTTGCTTAATTTCTAAAGTTCTTTCGATTTTCCAAGTAGAATTGATGATTACTTAAAAAGCTAGTTATATGAGTTTTCAGACCTTACAGGACCAATTCCGGTGGTTAGTTAAGCAGAAGTAGAAGTTCGTAGCAGACAAGAGTTTAGTTTAGTTAGTTATTAGTAGAATTAGTAGTGTTTTTAGTAGAAATGTTTGCGTCAGTTAGTATATTTGATGTTAGTATTTTTAGTATTTAGGTCATTTCAAAGTGTGAGAGCAGGGCTTTGAAGAAGAAATATTAGTTATTCAAGTGAAACAAGACAGAAAGGAGTGGAAAGAGATTAATTTGTTAGTGTGTCAGGGATAAAAAAGCATGCATGCAAGAATGTGGCAGCTGGTTTCATTTGACCACACTGGTATCACAGAGCATTTTGTGTCTTGCAGAATTATTACGGCATCCCTTCTTGCCTGGTTTGGTTTGCACAAGAATGGTAGACACCAGAGAGCAGTACAGTGGGGAATCAATGTCAGACAGGACTTTAGGATTTGTATTTATTATTTCACAATGACCATCTTGATCTTTCTCCAACCTTTACCAAGAAGGTTTTTTCCCCAATTTGCCTTTTGTTGTTCAACAGTGGTACCAAAAATAACACATAGGCAGACTGCTTTTAGGTAGATGTCCAGTAAATGGTCTGTTTAGAGCCTGGCAGTTTGTAGAGTAACATTATTTATGTGCTCAAATATTTTTTGGGAGTCCTAGTTACAGATTAGTGATTTGTACAGGATGCACAGCACTTTCAGAACCTCTCATCCATGCTGCCTTAATACATGCCTCAATACATTTCATGCTTACCTTTAAGGCAACATGAACTAGTAAAGCAAGTGGTGGACTTGATTTGGGATTGCTTTGTCAAACTATTAATATATGCTGTCAAATTACAAATTGTTGTGCACAAATTGTGTCCAAAAATGCTGCACGTGCATGCTCTGCAGGTTGCTCGTTTGGAGCACTGGCACCTTTTTATTCCAATGAAACCAGCAGCATTGTATGTCAATTGATTGATTGATATTGGGAAAGGAAAATTGTATATTGGAACCAGACAGTGGCTGTGACCATGTGTAACACATAATACATGAAACATGCATAATATTGTGTGCATAATGGTTGGATGGTGGCAAGTTGTGGCTCCAGACGCCTGGCGCTGTAGAGCGTGCCCAGATGGTCGTCTGTTGTCCCGGCCTCGGCCAGATTAATCCAATCGCTGACGCATCGGCAGAGCTGCTGTAAACCTCACCACGCCAACCCTGTTGTTGCCAGATCACCATTAGCATAGCATAGCTTCCACTGGAATTGAAGCTCACTCACTGAATAAATTATTATGCCAACGACACTGAGCCAAATGAACAGGACTCAAACAAACCGAGCAATGGCAGACTGAGAGAACCAAACAATGGCCAGGAGACCACTACACCTAATTCCAGTGTAGAGCAACAAAAAAGTTGTTTCCAAGTGGTGGATACAGTCCTAGTGGTTTGTGAATGTGGCTGATATAGGCTACATTATACAGATTTGTCATCAAGCTTCTATTCCCTGATATTTTAGACACATTTTGTCTGCCATTAGCCCTGTTTAGATAGCATTACACACAGCGAAAGCATTGTAAATTATCACAAGGAGTCACAAGTGTTGACACAAATTTGCATTGCCACCGAATTTAGACTGTTATAGAACAGACAATTCCACTGGATAACTGGCTGATGATAGCAGTATGTACTGGAATTCAAAAGCTAAATAAAGGCTCTCATTTCAACTATTCAGTTAAAAATAATAATTCTGTAATGAAATTCTATCAAATATTGAGCATAGTGACTGGAGCAGACTGCATTCTAATGGCAAATTTGGGGTAATTTCACACCAAACACACCACACCTGGTGGAAAGCTGTGGCTATAGTCTCTGATCATATTATCTTATGTTAGATTCTACTGCAACCTCTTGCCATGAAACGGCTGACGTGAAGGGACTTTATTATAGTAAAGTTACTACTGGGACTTGCAGGATATTCTCTTGCTGTTTATTTCTCTGTCTCTCTGTCGGACACAGAGATAAATAGAGACATAAGAAATATTCAACATACTTGGTACAAATCTCAAATATCTCCCTTTCTCCTCGGCAATATAGTTGGATTTTGGTACATGGCAGCACAGTGAAAATCGAGAATAGTCCATAAAATATTACAATGTGTCCAAATGTAGCCTGTCCACTGATCAAAGCTGCCTCTGCCCTAAAATAGTTGAGGAAATCTTCTTGGCTAATTTACAGGAGAGAACATCCAAGCAGCATGACATAGGTTTGCTGATGATATATTTAAACACACACTCACTCACACACACACACACACACACACACACACACACACACACACACACACACACACACACACATACATACATTTTACATCACTTCTGGGGACATTACATAGACTTACATTCATTTCCTGTAGACTTACCCTAACCGTGACCATAACCACTACTTGCCGAACCGTAGCCCCAACCCCAACCTTAGCCTTAACCCATGTCTTCACCCTAAAATTGATTTACATTGTGAGGACCTACATTTTGTCTCCACAAGTAAGGCGAGGTCCTTACAGGTGGCTGTGTGACCAGATTTATATCACCATAATGTGAGAAATACATGGGTTTACATACACATACACACACACGCACACACACATGTACTTCTATCCTTGTGAGGACAGTCATTGATGTATTCAACAGCTCCTTACCCTTACCTTAACCATCAGAACTAAATGCTCACCAGTAACCCTAACCCTGACCTAAACCCAATTCTAACCGAAACCTTAAAGCCAGGTCTGAGCCGTCAAACAGCTCTTTGAAAGTCTGCCTGAACGTGAAGACTAACCTCACTTTCTAAAAATGTCCTCCCTCCCAAGGTCTAAAACGCGAACTCTAATTGATTCTCACAAAGATAGCTGTACAAGCATAGACACACATGTACACACATGCACACACACACAACGCCCACACTGTAGAGCCTGCTAACGAATGTCTTGGGTGAAAAATCTGAGACATAACAACACAGCAAAGCCTTTATGTTGAAAACATTTTGGTACACAAAATGACTCAATAAAGAGGTGACTGGGAACTCTCACAAAACAGCTTTTGTGTATTGAGTATGGGTGTCATATGTCCAATAATATGAATACCTGACATAATAAAAAGTGGTGAGAGAGTGGTGGCCTTTATCACACACCAGTGCTATTGTTAAGGTTTCTTCAAGTTAAGATCTTATTTTCCTCTTCTGGTATCTTTTCTGAGGGAGATCAACAAGTTGGAAACCATTTTCACTGCTTCATTTTTTCACTCCCTCAGACATCTGAGGTTGCCAGAAACAATCCTGTTTGTTTGTTGTCTACTGATTTTTATATCCATTCACTTCCTTACCACATCTGGCATGTAATTATCCCAAATAAAATGCATTGTAGAGGGCAAAATAAGCTGCTAATTGTCTCTGTGAATTTGTCTTTACAGCATCTGCATGACAAAATGCAGTATTTACATATCATAAGGATACACACAACTTTGAAAAAGGTCTGTATTCATCAGGTTAAGAGAAAGCCAGTCTCAACAATGGTACAAAGGGACAGAGTGCTAAAAAAATTCCCTATGTTTGGAGAGGAAGTAATCAGTATTCCCCTTCCACACAACTAATAAACCACAAATAAAGACTCAAGTGAAGTACTTATAGAGTAAGACACTTTCCATGAGTTTCTGAGTGAGCTGTATCAGCGCGACTAGCAAGGAACGGAACAATGGACGGGCAAAGGAGAGATGGCACAGAATCACAGAAAGAGTAATGAACCCAAATCATTTGTTTCAGGGAGAAAGAGATCAATAAGCATGAAAATAATAGTCCTCAACACTTAGCCAGCAGGACAGAAACTAACGGGAAAGAGAAAGCCCAATTACTGTGGAGGGAGAAAAAGAAAGAAGATATATGACAGTGAGAGAGAGAGAGTAATATTTGGGAAGGGTAAACATTAGGGATAATGCCTGTGTGAGAGGAAATGCTCCTCAAGCAAACACACGCAGTCCTAATTTGGATACAATTAAAGCCACGCTAGCCAGATCTGATGAATGTGTGTTTCTTGAGTGCGCAGCGCATGCTGAAAAAGTGCAAGTATGCATGCTGTGAATTTTCTCGGTATTTGGACCGTCATGGGACACGAAATCACTCTGCTGACACCCAGAATGATAATGATAAAGCTAATGTTTTTTTGAGCCTGTAACCTTTTACTCTTTTTTGGGAGTGATCTTTTAAAAATAGCCCTTATTTGTACTTTTTCTCTGGTTGTTCTGTTTTTTAGAAAGTTATTAAAAACCTACACTACACTAAATCTTTATAGAGACATATTATTAATTTATTATTCACGAGCTATCATATTAATCAAATTAGATGAGATGACTCATTTTTAAGACACCCACGTTTGTGTCTCGTTTCCTGCCTCTGCCTGCTTGCTGGTCCTTTTCCTGCAAAATCTTTTCTCAAGCTGCGACTGTTTTGATGCTGAAAGCGCGGCAGAGTCAGAGAAGCAGTGGTGTGCAGAGAAATGGATATTTTACTGGCCAGGTATATCTTAAAACAATCAGAGGCTTGATGAATTGGCTGAATGGCTGATGTATGGCTGGAATGGAAGGGGTATTTGGAGAAGGTTTGAGTCAGGGAAATGCACCTCATCAATCAGCATGATTAAAGGTTTTGGCTGGGCCGAAACAAACTCAACATTGTTAGGGCCTGGCCTTAAAGGCACAGTCCACTGTTTGGAAGTACAACAAACAAGCCCTGCAGAGGTATTGGTTTCATGTATTGGCAGTTACATTTAACTTTTGTGGTTTTGTGTTTGTCAGACAACCACTACAGTGCATGTTGGAGAAGTCGACCTATTATTTCGATTTACAAGATATGAAAATGCCAACAACTCAGTTGCACATCTTCTTAATTGTTCAAAATTACTGTTGTATTCACTGGGGGCAGAGGTGAGGATAGAAAGGGTTTCAGAGCAAGACAGACCCTTACATGAAAATATAATGACACTACCTTCTAGCGACCCTCAGAATAGCACCATTTGTCACGTCTGAGTATCTGAACACTGTATCTGGAAGATAAAGTTTCTTAATTAGTTCAAGCGTTAAGTAAAACAAAAACCAACCCTACAGCAGATTATAGACTGAGGAGGAGTGAGAAGACGAAGACAATAAATAATAATGACACTTTGACAGCACTATACCATGTGTTCCTTTAACACCTCATCTGCACACGGGAGAAACTCTGGATTCATTAAACACAGAGACGTTCATAGACACCCGTGGACAGACACCGACAGTAGCATACTATATAGGTGCCCCACAGCCAAATCCATTGTAGCCAAGGCCCTTAAACGATAAATACAGCTTCGTGTCAGCAACCCTGCATATTTAAAGCCACTAATGGCTCCCTGCAAAGCGCTGGCTCTCCCAGACACAAAAACACACACTAAGCCGAGGAGAAAAATCACTGGTGCAAGAGCAGGGAGTTCTGTCAGCAGAGCAGCATCTCCAAGACAACAGGTGCTGCAATGACTGGCTGGGTAAGGTCAACCACATACTTCCAGCAGTGGCTAACTGGTCAGCTGGAGAATATAATTATGACTCTGGGAGACAGTTGAAAGGCATTAATGAGGGAAGGTGACCACAACAAACTACACTGCTTTCTTGTCTGTTAGTCTAGGATCTTGAAATCTCTGTTTGAGATGTGTAATACCTTGCGGCTCCTTGTGAATGGGACTCACCTTAATTCATCCATTCTAATGTATGGTTAGCCCTGGTGTGCCCCCGGAAGCTTTTAGGGAACATGGCATCTGCCAAAGGAGGTTTCCCACATGTGGGCCAGTCAGCTTTCTGGATGCAAGGTCATTGCAAGGAATTCTGTATTTTTGGTTTTTGAGTATGAAAGCAGCTATCAAACTGTTTGTCAAGTAAACCACTCTTAGGTCCACTACAAAAGTGAGCTCTGGTGAGATCCCCCAAACTCCATTCAAAAACTACCCCTGCACGTACTGATAAGTTGAACAATGTGACTGGTCAACATGGCCCATAAATGTGAATTACATTATAAGGTATAATACTTCATTTGTAGGTATATTTTTGTAGAGAATATGGAGAAATACATAGTTTGTGCTATTTTTCCTGTAATGAGTCTTTCCAAAAGTCTGAATAAGCTTGATTTTATAAAAACATCTTTCATCGGGTTGCTGCATGAGTGCATACACAATCAACCTTCATCCAGTGAAAGCCTGCATTGTTACTAACTTTAATAAACAGATATAGACCTCGACTGAAGGTGCCGCTGGATTATGACTTGCAGCACATCCAAGCTTGACTAGTTTGATGTTTTTTGCACTGTATCAGGAGCAAAATGTAAAAGCAAAATGTATGTTTGGAGAACTTTGATTAAGAGATCTGAATGTAAGGAACCTGGGTATAGACTTAGTAGTAGTAGGAGGAGTAAAATTGTCCTTGATCCACACTGTTCCAGCACATTTTCACATCATTTGAGAGTCAATGACAATATCACATAATAAATACTGAGACAATGTTGTGAAATAAATGGAACATCTTGTTTCATTTTTATGTTATTCAGGACTAGACTAAATGGCTCAATATGAGTATTTTTGCCAGTAGAGCTACTTATTGAACTCACATGTACATTTACTAAAAACTGGATGACTGACTGGAAAGCCCAGTGGTTTTGAGTCTTACACCTACTGTAGCTGAGTACACACTCTCTCCCTGTCACTCACACACACACATACACACGTTTGGTGCGGTAAAGCCTTCTGCTTTTGTCCATTGCCAAGGGGGTAAACACACACACATAGAGTCTAATCTGAGAGCAAACAGCGGCGCCTCATGTTAACCAGCAGGGATACAGTTTCTTTCAATGCCATGAGGCTTACAGCACTTAAGAGCTCACACTTCAGAGAGAGAAAGATCTGGAACATGGAATTGAGGTTCCTGAGGATCACGTCAAAAAATACTGAAAAAAACTGATTGATTGAGTGTTATTTTGCTTTATGCAAACAATGTATGTTTACATAAAGCAAAAGTAAAGTAAATATGAATGTATGTAAACAAGGAAAACAACAATCAATCCTTCGCTTTGCTTGTCTTTTTGGCATTTTTATCAGGTCATTTGTGATTTGATGACAGAAAAGGTAAACACTATGGTGCAAATATTGAAAACTCAACGCTGACACTGACATTTCAGTACTTCAGAGTATTTTCTCCAGTTCGATCCCCGGGTCAGGCGGGGCCTTTCTGTGTGAAGTTTGCATGTTCTTCCTGTGCGTGCGTGAATGGTTGTTTGTCCGTGTATGTTGCCCTGCAATCAACTGGCGACCGGCTCAGGGTGCACCCCGCCTCTCGCCCGTTGACAGCTGGGATAGGCTCCAGCCCCCCCCAACCCCGAAAGGGATAGTCGGGGTATAGAAAATGGATGGATGGATTATTATTATTCATAGTAGTAGTTTTTTTCATGATCAATCTATCAATCATTCTATTAATCAGTTTATCAGTATGTCTACAGCATTCCAAAATAATGAAAAATGTCCATCACAATTTCCAGAAGTACAACTTTAAATCTATAAATTGTTTGTGTTTTGAACAAAAAGAAAACTCCATTTCTGATCATAATAACAAATCATAGAACAGCAGCATTCTCACGTCAGAAGCTGGAAAATGAAATGTGTAAAACACTTGGTGAAGTAATGGCAACTGCTTTTGGAATTGCTGGTTCATTTTCTTGCTGATTCAACAGCTATTCCATGACAGTATAAATATGTACAGTATGTAGTATGTGTGATGGGTCTGTATCTTTTCGTGGAAGGTCATGTTGTGTAAAGTGAGTATTAACAGGTGTAGAGGTTAGCACTGTTGCCTCACAACAGGGCAGTCCAGGATTTGGATCTCAGCCCTGAACACATGCACGTTTTGAACTGTGGCCTTGACGAATGTCTATGCTTGTGAATGTATATATCAGATTCTCTGTATAACCATCTGTATACAGTACATTGTGCATGCACCCCTTGCACACTCTGGGAGAGTCTCCTGGCCCCACATGACCCTTAAAAAGAATAAGTGGGGATTGAAAAGGAATGATTGGTAACTTCAGATGATGGAGTATCTGTTTAATATCCACTTTTGTGGTTTTGGCAGGGCTCAACAGTTACTTAGGGGAGGTGTCCATCCAGCCACTGGCTGACTGACAGTTGTATCTCCAAAAAAGGTGAACCACGATTGCTCTACTGGCATCTACAGATGGAAAATTTCTACTTCACTTAAGTCTGTGTCACCTGATTTCCAGCTGTCAGGAAACTTGTGTTTCATCAGATTATATGATAGAAAACATTAAGTTTTGCATTGATACTCAGCATTTGCATTTCAAACAAATAAATGTAAGTCATGTAAAAGAGATCAGGGCCTGAATAAGTGATGGGAAAAAACAGAGACAATGCAGACCACCTGCAGAGAACATTACTGCTGTGTTTTCTGTTTTTTTTCCACCCATCAACATCTCAAAGAATTGCCTTTAAGCTTCATTCTTCATATGCTTATGTGCACACAAATATATGCACACACAGACATGCCCGCAGACAAATGGCATTTTAGTTGAGTGAAAGGCGGATATTGCCCTGTATCTTTATTCTGGTATAGTTTAATAAGAAAGGGAAAAAAAACAGCAACCAAAACATGGAAATGGAATCGGCTCCTTCCATCCAAACAAATGACAGCATAATCTCATTTAGGACGGTGGCAGTGAACCTTTGTTTCCGTCATGTGTCGCAATATATACCTGCCCTCTGGGTAAGACAGTGACATCCATACACAGGAGAAAAGGAATTAGGAATTAAACTGATGAGAAGAGATAAGATAGACGAGGAAGAAAACAGAGGTGGGAATGAGAAAAAGGGACTGACGATCAAAGATACTGCCATGACAGATGAAAGGCTACTAAATATAAGACAGGAGATGGGGAGGGAAAATGCATAAAAGCATGGTAACCGGGCCAAATCCAGGAGGCAGGTCTGTAATGGATGTGTCCTTTTTAACACATACATGTGTTAGTACAGGAACAACATGTTACATCCCACCAAGCACTGGGATGTCAAAACGCCTGGTTATTGATATGAATTCTGCTACTACAAAAGTCTGTGTATATCAAAAAGAAAACTTGAGATATAAACAAAATCACAGCATCAATCACAAGCATCAAACGCTTGTTTGGTGTGCCTTTTCAGGATAAAATGGGTCGGTTGCATTATGCCCAAAAATTTCAATCAACTTTCAACAACATTGGTTTGTTTCATCACACACTGCAGTGGACAGTATCATGTGAGAATCTGCTCGATCAACAGCAAAAGTTAAACAACAACAACAAAAAAAACATTATTTTCTCAACTTTGCCTTTGACCTTCCCAATATTACTCGATAATAAGTCAACAAATCACAACCAAACTCCATCCTTTCTCCAAACTGTAATTAACAAAGCAGTGAGGGCAATAGCAATAGCAGAGACCAAGAGAGGACCTATTGAGGAACCAGAATCAGCTAAGGTCTCTGGAATATCACCAGCAACAGTGCACAGACTCACCAAAAATAGAAGGAACGAGGGGAGGAAGAAAGCAAGAAAGACAGAAGCAAGAAAGACAGTAAGGAAGAAAGACAGCTGGCTAAGCTAAACTCTGGAATGTGACCAGCAACAACGCATAGCAACACCAAAACAGATAGATGCAAAGACAGAAAGACATTGAAAGTTTCAATTCCTAGTTTTGGCCTCCGTGCTCAGCCAAAGTCATTGGAAAATAAAGCAGCATCACATGGAATCAAAACACCAAAAGTGTTTTAGATCTCAGTCTAAGCTTATGCTAAACAGATAGAATCACCAATAAAGGAAGGAAGAATAAAGACAGAATGGATAGAATATGACAGCAATGGTTGTGTATCACACAGTACAGCAGGATCCTTACCTAGGACGCCCAGCCGGTAGTTGACAGTTATGACAATCACATTCCCATAGCTGGCCAGGATGCTGCCGTCAAACATATTCCCAGTTCCTTCCATGTAAGAGCCCCCGTGGATGAAAACCATCACTGGCTTGGGGCTTCCACTCTCCCTAATGTCTGGAGGAGAGGGGAAGAAGAGGAGGAAGAGGAGGAGGTGGAGAAGGTGGAAGGACTGATTAGATGACAGATTGAAGGTGACAGCCAGAGATGCTATTTCAATACTTTAAGGAGCTTTGGCCATCTCTTTAATTTGATTTTTTTTCTGAGTAATCTTGGCACACTGGCTTTTTAACATGAAGACCTTGTTAGTTTGAGGCGTCAAACCATTCATTTTTCTACATGAAGGCCGTGACATGTTTGTGGTGATTGGAAAATGTGGTTTTATTTCTTTATTAACCTATTTTAAATTCCATATAGGTGTTAATGAAACAGGATATTTAATGTGGTGAGTTTTAATTTTCCTCCAGGCAATGGACTGTCAACATGCAAGAGTGGCAATCTAAGCTGTCATACTATGTTGAGGTAAAACCTGTGCAATTAATCTGTGGGAAAATCAATACAAAATGGCATTTTAGGCTTGACAATTTTATGAAAAAGCACTGCGTTATTGAAACTTTAATATGAATTCAGGTTAGCTTTTCATAGTTATTTAGCTGGGGGAAAATGTTTCCCTTGATTCTGTGAATATGGATGGATGTGAGAGCTTACTGGCAGCAGAGGAAATTAAACAGAACTAAAACTGAATGGGACACGTTTCTTTTGAAATCATTTAGAGGTTTTTGTTAATGTGAAGGACATGATGTTTGTTCATCTTTTAAATCACAGCGCAATCATTTCCATAATTACAGTGTAATAAGACAATAGCTAAAAAAATGCAATAAAAGATGACTTGCCACATTAAAATTACTCATGCTGCAACTAAGTAGTAGCTGTCTTTCTATTAACAAAGGAATATTTCTTTGAAAGTGGAGGTGCATCTGTTAATATTAGGTCGAGGTAAGAGAATTGTGAGCTTGCTGTCAGCAGCAGAATTAGCTGTATTAAAGTGCGCTACATCTAGCTGATTGGAGTTGAAGAAAGGAGGGCTGTATTGTAAAGCTTTAGCCCTTGACGTAGTTCTAATGCAGACTGGATTGTGAGCAAAAAGGATGGGAAGACTTCGGGAGATCTAACAACATGCTGCAACCCATGTTCAAAACAAGGTTTTGCTTTCATCTTCTGTATCCCAGAGATGAAGCTTTTCATCTTGCTTCCTAACTATCTCCAGCAGTACATGCAGCAGCACACATCGTTTATCCCACTGATGTTTTACCACTGAGGGACTCGGGTCCAGAGAGAGATCAGTGAGTCCACGTGGAATTAAAAATTAACCAAGCAAGAAAATAGAAAAGTGTTACCTCCGAGACAAGAGAATAAAAAGATGTTCAAATGTAAGGGGAGTAAGAGAGGCTTGAGGATAGTGTTTGTGTCTGAAAGTTTTCCTGCAGTGTGTTTAAAGTACTCACAATCCAGGGGGAAGAAAAAATGATGTAAACGCCTCTGGGAAAACTTCAACTCAGAAGGAACTTAATCACAGTAGCAAACACTGTTATGAACGTAGTTAATTTAAGCTTTTAAATTGTGTGAAAGTGGCCCTTAAAGTACTCAGCTGTAAATAATGCACAGCAGTATGATTGTTACGATCACACAAGGACTTTTTTTACTGAGGTGCTGAGTTGGATTTTGGTGGTTTTACTTTTCATTCTACCTTTCTCATGTATGTGAGAAGGTAACAAAAATAACTGATTGCTGAGAAACAAGACATTATGCAGCAGAAATTGTCGGAAGGAACTAAACATTACAGTGCATCTACATATTGGGCAACTGCAGAAATAGTTTTCTTCCCAACAGAGAATATAAAATAGACACGGCCTTGAAAAAAAATTCAATTGGGAAAATGAAATTGGGTTAAAGAAAACAAAAATCTAGCAGGAAATTAAAAGGAGGCATATCTAGGTAAAATGCTGTCTCCTCGTGTGTGTTTGTGTGCACACTGTGTTGCATGTCTCAGTGCAGAGCTCATTACATCACTTCTATCATTCTCTGTCCTTTGTAGTGTTTTTTTTTTCCTTGTTGATCTGCTCCCTCTGTCGCAGCAGGCAGTGGCCACACTGTAGCGGCACATCATAACTCTCATCTGGAAGGCTTCCAGAAACTTCTGACAAAAAAGGTCAGGGGATTATGGTGTGTCTGTGTGTCTGCATGTCTGTATGTGTATGTATGTCACAGCACTGATGTGTGTGTAGCCTGACAACAGGAGAGCAGGGAAGACAAAAGTTGCAAATGATAATAATGGACAATGGTAATGGTGATGACTTACAATTCTGATGGTGGTAATGTGATGATGCTAATGTTAATGTGATAGTGATGATGGCTAAAGTGGTAACACCATGACAGTAGTCGTGGTGATGATGAGAAAGGACATCACTGACAGTGATGACAACAATGGAAGTGACAATAGTATTGATGACAATGACGATAAACATGACAGTGATGACGATGATGATGATGACTAGGTATAGTAATAAAGACAGCCACTGCAGTAATGACAATGTTGACATTGACAGCAACAACCCTGACAATGATGGCAACTGTGATAGTTATGATGATGATGATGATGATGATGGTGATGGTGAAGGCGTCAACCATACTGTTTATAATGTCGAAAATGACACTATTGATGAGGATGTTGAAACTAATGATATGGACAACTATGATAGAAATGATGATGATATGGCAACCATGACAAGTATTGGAATTTTGATTTAGCAGCTATGATGGTCATGGGAACCCTGATATTGTCATCGAATGATGATGATGATGCCAGTGTCATTAACTGATTATAAAAAGGTTCTAAGCAAGTCTTCATCTATGAGTGTTATATCACCCTAACACAATATGGATGATTTTTCACATCTGTATACTCTTTGTAGAAACTCCATGATGTGAAACAGTTTCCTGTATGTGTGCATGTGCTCTCAAGTATTACAGGAATACATTAATTCCTGCTGCAGTGAGATACATCCAGTGCTGCTGTTATAACTGCCTCTTTTTGTTCATCGCTGAAGGTCAGTGGTAATGAGGTGAGGTTAGGACAAAATTGTCTTGGCAATGTTTGAGCATTTGATGGATTTACCTGAATTTACCTGGATTTACTGGCTGAAACAAGTCCCGGCGTACATTGAACAGGCTGTACCTTGAGGTTTTAAGTTTATGCAATCCAGCTTGCTCCCTCTATGGTTTCCTGGCATCTTTCATTGGCTGCCACTGCAAGACTCAGAGCCAAAAAAATCCTCTAAACCTCAGCCTCTCCTTTCATTTCCCTAACTTATCAATTAATCCTCATTCAGCTGATTGCAAATTTCTTCTTTTTCCATCATAGTCTTGCGTGAAATGACCTAATGGTATATTTGGGGTGATTTTTAGAAGTTCTAATATTCGCATGGTTGTTTGTAATATCAATGTGTCCTTTTATCCCTCTGTTTGAAGTGACTTTAAATGATTTAAGTTTTCAGTAAAGGTGTTTGGACATAGGCGGGAACATCCAACTGTCCTCCAGGGTTTTTTTGCACAGCGAGCAGCAAGATTAAAGCTTGCTTTGAGAAGAGCTAAAATGAGATGCAATCTAGTGATTCGACCATTCAGTCTTCCCCGGGATAAGTGTGGGTGAGGGAGACTTTGTCAGAGGATAGGTACTGTGCCAACATGGAGTAGATCATTCCTTCCTCAAGGAGGAGGTTATGATCAAAGAGATTCAGGTGCTTTAGATTTCTCTGAGCAAACCCTGAGAGATGCCCCCGGGCTGTTGCAACAACTTCGGTATCCTCTCCCTCTGCTGGTGTAGAGGACTTATCAAACCAACGGCAGACACAAGGAGTAAAGGTGTTTTTTATCCTGGCTTCAGCCTTTTGCTGCAGGGAGCAAAGCCACGGGGACTCTTGGAAAAAAAGCAACAAGAAACAAAATGTGGCCCAGTGGTGAACACCAAATCAAATGCTTCCAGAGGAAATGCTCCTGTGTAATCATTGCAACTGATGTGGCTCATTAGGGTGCATATCCACTCGCATGTGGAAAATAACATGAATACCAACATGTAATGACATGCAGATTTGGTGGCATATTTACTTCTGCTACGTGCAAATAAATATTTACTTTGCACGAGATTACATTTGCAAATAGGAGCTGATATTTTCAGGAACTGAAATGCTAAAACATGGTTTTATCATATTTGCTTTTACTGCATTGCATGTCATCAGTATGTATATTGTGTATATTGTATGTATATGTATATTTGAGCTTTGATGCTGTTCTTAATAACAATAACATCGTTGGACTTGTTGTGAGTCCTTACCAGAAAAAAAGACCAGCTTGGTCTTTTATTTCCAACGTCTATATGATCTACTTTATGCTAAGCTACGCTATGCTAAGTGACCTCTTGAAAATTGTAATTACTGTTCTATTCTAGTTCATGTTCACTTCGTTATCATAATTATCACTTCCCAATTTGTAAATATTGTTCACTCAGGCTTACAGCTGAGGAAGCTCAGATTTCCCAGATAAGATCTGAAGCTTAAAAATACGAAAGCGGCCAAAACCTAATCTGATGTGAACACGAAGGACGCAGACAGTCAGGGTGGACACCTGATTCGACAGTGTTTGATGTTGACACAGGAGACTTGGCCAGCTGTCAACATTGGCTTCTTGTGACAGCGACTGTGAAGTCAGCTGCCTAAACATTTAACCATAGCGGTGACAGACTGGAAAATCCTCATATGAATAACTTTGGAACTTATGGGTCTTTTTGAAGAGTACTGACAAGCAACCTGTGTTGTTGGTTCAGTATGAGGACAAGTGGGTTGCATGTGATGAAGAGAGGACAGTGCATTAGTGAGCAGTAAACTCACTGAATCTGTGATTTTCCGTTCGCTGGTTTAGGTAGCACATTTTCTTTTACTTTGTCATTAACGGCCTGTTTGATCCTCTAATGTTATTTTAATCAAACATCAATAGTTGTGGTTTCATTTGTAAGACGGTGAGTCATGGTGGTAAATGAGGTTTCACTTTTACTCGATAGATAAGACATCTATCTATCGCCTCAGTAGTTGGAGTTCCACCTGAAATGTCACCAGCTGGAGCCTCTGGGAGAGCTGGATTCCCCAGTTGCTCTTTTATCATCTTCCTCAGCTCCAGGATTTGCTGTCAACAAAATCTATATCCTTGTGCCCTCCACGCTCAAAGTAATATATCCATAGTGTATAGGAGGATTAATATCTCACAGGTATTGCAATATAACACTTTATATAGGCTACTAGGGGCCCCATAAGAGCCTCATAGATAGCACAGTTCACGACATCTCCACTTCTGTATACCTACTCTTAACCACTCCAGCAATATTTGCTGTAAAAAAAAAAAAAAAAAAAAAAAAGCCAGAGCTTCTAACAAATCCTCAGCTCTCAGGGACTTTCCTGTTTACATCTCTATTCCCAGCACAAAAGGATTACAAACAGCAGCTTTACTGAGTATAAAGAGATTGTAAAATCCAAGATTTGCTAAGTGGGAGGGGTGGGAAGGTTAGGGGACGTCCTCACTGAGTTTTGCATCTACAAGGCGACAAGCGGTCAAACGTTAAGAGCATCAAGGATTGCTGAGGGGGGGACCCGAGCTAATGAGAGTCAGCCTGGACAGAGCGACAGAGGGAGTGACTGCACGCCTGTATGTGTGTGTTCTCGAGCATATTTTCCTCTATATTAAACTGGATTAGTTGTCTGCCCCACATCCTTTATCGAGATAATGCTTGAAGCTTGCTGGGATTTCATTGAATAGATCTGTGTGACTCTCTCTAATCTTATTGGTGTGTGTGCCTGTGCGTGTGTGTGTCTGTGTGTGTGTGGGAGCTCTCAGAAAAACAGCATGGTGGCATAGATCAAAGGGATCTGGATGGTTGTGAGTCTTATTTGGATGTAATTGCTGTTTACTTCGTCACATTATACAGTAGAGGTGCCTTATTAAGACTTTCTGCCTGTCATTAAAGTTGCACTGCAGCAGCCTTAAGGGGATATGACTCTATCTCAGGGTTTTATCAAGGACATTTTATTCCTTATATGACTTTTCAAAGGGCTGCTTGTTTATGGCAACTAAGAAAAGATTCATCTTTTTCATTATTGAGATTAATGGATTTCCAGCACACTGTCTTTGCCTTCAAACAGCACTTCATTTAAATATAAAGAGGAGCAACTGCAATGTTTCAGCTCTATAGACTTTGTCAGGTATCCACTGGATCCCTTAAGTATTCCTTTTCATCAGTATATGCCCA
Source organism: Chaetodon trifasciatus (assembly GCA_037975065.1). Taxonomy (NCBI): domain Eukaryota; kingdom Metazoa; phylum Chordata; class Actinopteri; order Chaetodontiformes; family Chaetodontidae; genus Chaetodon; species Chaetodon trifasciatus. Next base: position 3,737,819 of record JBBMOE010000026.1, on the reverse strand, counting down.
CTACTCACACAGGATTAAATGCCTTAAAAGCAACAACAGCATGTGGGGAATGCTATGTGGAAACGTGTGGAACAGATACCTCAGTATTACCATATGATTTAGTTCCAAATGCAGAATCAGTTTGACTTAATCAGGCCACAGATATATGAGTGAACTAACGTGGTTATATACTGAACTGCACATTGCCAATACTTTGAGCCAGTGCAGGCATCTGCACGAGTGTGGAGTTGCTTTGCCGATAAGGAATCTATTCAGTCGTACTTCAACAATATTTCTGTCACCTTAATCACACTGTGGATTCTTTTTCAGTTGGAAATTGCGTTTGGTGAGAGAGCTCTTTGCAAAGCCTTAGCACACATTGGAGTTTTAGTTGGAATATATAGAACAGAAACATGACAGAGGTTTCTCAGCGGCAGAACTGATGGAAGTAAAATTAAACAGCAGTTGAGTTAAACCTCAATGGGCAGAGGCAAATATACTGTAGTTAGTAATATAGTTTAGTTTGTATCTTTGTATTACTGGTGAACAGTATCTAACTGCATTTACTCAAATTTTTACCTATATACAATTGTACTTTCATTTTATGCAACTTTAAACATAATCCTTTACATTCCAAAAGAACTTATTGTACTTTTAGTTTCACCAAATTAATTTTGACAGATTCAGATTTTACATACAAAACAAATAATCCCCTTATACAATTCATTATATTGTAAATAAATCAACTATATATATGTATAGAGCAGTTAAAATATATCCCACTACCAATGATTACTTCTGCCTTCTCTGTTGCCCTGACAAAATTTAGATTACAATCTGCTGTTTGACAATTTGAAAATCATGGCATTGACAGAAGCCACATGAGCTGCCATTGAAATGACCATCCAATAGAAATTGAGCATTTATGTGCTAATGGAGAGCCCAGATGATCACTTCAAACTATAACAACAGTAATGTCTCTTGAAATCAGCTCCACCCAAACACTGGCTCATTGTATTATTGCAAAGTCTGTCAAGTCTGCTAGCCAATCCACATTTTATGTAGTTGCAACACAGCTAATTTAGCAGCCTTGGACTTAGATTCAGAATCTAACAGCTACTGCGGGTGGTTGACCAGAAAGTTAGCTTCACATACTGGTGTGCCATAAATTAGCCCTGACTTTGCCCTGTAGGAGAGGAAACCATGCCAGGAGAGATAACAACCCAGTCTGTGCAGCAACCACAGCTGAGAGAGATGATTACTGTGGTTTTGCCCTGATTTTTCCATTGTCTCAGACTCATCATGTAGTAAGGTTATTGGTTTGACGCCCCAAATGTGAACAGGGCTACGTGTTAGTTCAGGTGTAAGCCAGTTAGCCAGTTGTTGATCTTTTGAACATGATTTGATTTTATCAACGAGACGAATTAAAAGAAAAACATGCAAAAATGTGTTAAGAGCTGGCTAAGGGGTTAATAAGTACTTGATCTGCTGGTGGGATGCAACATAGAAAAGGAAAGAAAAGGTAAAGGAAACAGCAAATCCAAGCAGAGAGTTCTATGTTAAGGTATTAATATCAAAGAATGGTGGTAGACATGAAAACTTTAGACATCAAGCTGAAAAGGACAAAACACATCCAGCCCAAAAAGAGAGTTTACGAGTAAAGAGCAAAAAGAAAATGTCCATCACTTTCAAAAAAAGGACAAGAAATGTAAGAAAATCAAAGAAGATAAAAATTGGAGGAGAAAGGGTAAGTCTGGATTCCCTTGTCATGCAAATCAGTTTGGCATCGGGGGGGAAAAAATACCTTCGTCGTCCGTGCGGTCACTATCACCTAAATCATCAGTGTGTTTCTTTGTAAGGGGACCTATAGGACCAAGAAGGAGAAGATGGAGGAAAACAGGGTGATCAAGAACACACACAGCTTTCAAAAGATGCTCTCAAAAGATAAGAAGGTATGTCAATAATTAATGTTTTTATAGCCCCTTTTTTGGAAAAATCTTCACACTGACAAGGACACTTCACATGTTTACAGTAGAAATGTACTGTATACGAGTTCACTTAAGAAGGTTAAGGAGCAAGAAAAGAGGGATTTTAAAAAAAGAGGTAAAAAATATTAGATCTCTGTTGAAAATGAAGACTTAACTGAGGTTGAACCTCTTAGGATCAAAAGACATAAACCTCTTTGAAACAGTGCATACAGTAGTATCAATTATACATATTAGATATGCTATGTTAACATTTGGAAACAATCACTGTAGCAGAAAAAGGCAGAGGCTGGAAAAGAAGCAGCATTTATAAGAGCAGAAAACTCAACAGAAGCATGTGACCAACTGCCCCTTTGTGTGGTAACACACACAAACACACACATACTGGACAACAGGCAATTTGATTTCCATGTTGCCTCCTGTTTCAATACTCAAAGGGTTAAGAGGGTTATTATTTATTTATTTTTTTCTTAATTCATTTCTTGTCTTACCCAGTGTGAACAGCAGAATCATGCTGAAACAGAATTTACAGTTAAAGCCTTGTCCACTTTATTTATAATTATTTTTATGCAATACTTACAGTGACCATCATTGTCAAATGACGGACAAGGAATGGAGGAATAGTTCATTAGAATGAACATTTTGGGAAATACACTTTTTAGCTTTCTTGATCAGAGTTAAGAAGAAGATCAATACCACTCCTGTGTGTATGGTAAATTTGAGGCTGCAGCCATTTAGCTTAGCTCAACATAAAAACTGGATACAAGTAAAGAAAAAAAAAAAAGGCAGCTAATGACGGGACTGAAGGAAGTTACTGCAACCAAAATATAATGTGTTAATTAGTGAGCTTTGTAGATGCTGGTAGGTGCATTTCGCTTCATTAGGGCAGTGCCAGGCTAACTATTTCCACTTGTTACCAGTCTTTGTGCTAAGCTAGGATAATCAGCTGCTGGATGCAGCCAGATGTGTGAGCGATCAATCTTCAAATGAGTGCATTTCCCAAAATGTCAAACTATTTCCTCATGCACTGTGATTATCTTGCTGAGACAAAAGTAAGTGAACTTGAATCTAGCATTGAAGTACGTGGTGGAATAGTTTGACAGGGGAAGTGGTCAGCTGCTTCTTTACTGGAACTAACAATTAGACATTTCAGTACAAGTTCCTTGTACATACAGAGACACACACACATGCTAGCTTAAACAACAGGAACAAAGACAAACACGTACACACACCCACAGAGAACACACACACACAAAGAGTGCACACAAAACTAAAATACATCTGAACACATGCAGTATTGAAGTGTAGGATGTATGCTAGCAGAGTGCATGGCACACACAAGACCAGAACAGTATATTGGCAGTGCTTAAGCCTTCACACACACACACTCACATTCAAACACATACACACACAGCAATGTCACAGGGTTTCAAATAGCCATCTACTGATGAGGAAATGATCATTTAAATCATTTCCAACCACCGTCATTAGCCACAGCACCAGGTAGCAATTGTATGCACATAATTGCGCTTGACTTCATGAAACTGATGCAGCAGTCAATTTCAACATGACAAAGGTTAAAAGGCAAATTCTGTGAAAAAGATTCATGTTGAAAAGTGGCTCTGAAAAATCAAATGAAAACTCTAATCACATCTTAGTTTGAAGATATCTGTTTTCGGAATAGAGAATGGGAGATGAATCACTAGAAACGTTCAACATACTTTGACTCAGTGGCTCATGTTGATGAGTAATAATTCCTCTATCATTCACCATCCTGGTGGTTTATTCGACCGTTTCTCTCTGGTGACTTTAAAGAGCAAGCCGGCTGCCTGCATATCATTCTGTCCTAGAGCAGTCTCCCAGCTCTCTTTTGTGAATTTGACAAGCAATTTGATAAGCAAGAGCTGACTTGTGCTTTCTATGTGCTGAATAAGCACCAAGACCCAAGAATTGCTTCTTTCAAAATGTGAAACGTCTTAGAAACATAGAGAATCTGCTTTCTAGGGATGTGTTACCTGTTTATAGGGACTACTGAGTGATCACTGTCAAAGTAATACATACAGGCTGTGGGAGATTCCTATTGGACTTTTGGCATACACTATGTTGATGATATAAAGCTCTGTACTAATACTTAAACATACACCACAAATTAAAGTTTCAAATACATCTTGGGAAGTTAAGTGCAAAACATTCTACTCCAGATTCCAAAATTCCCAATGACACTCTTATTTAGAATTTTTATTATGAATAATTACTGTTCTAATCAGTCATGTAAGCAGCAATATGAGAGATTAAAGGAACACAATGTGTCAAAGCAAGATGGTGGTCCCCATTGAGCCATCACAACAGCTTCAATGCTCCGTGGCACAGAAGCTATAAGAACTCAGACAGCTACAGTGACAAAGATGCTAGCTGTAATACTCTGACGGTGTCTAAATGCTAAATGACGTTTATGCTGCTCTTTGGCCTTGTAGCACACCCTGTTTCTGAGAATGATTGTATTGTCTTTACTGAAAACAACTCAAAAGTTTTGATAGCCTGAGAGAATGATTTCTACTCGCCTTGACTCTAAACTTCACATTTAGCAGTCCTTCAGCACGACTTCAACACGACCTGACAGCCTGCTCTGCACACTGCAAACATACAGCATTTGAAACTGAAGTGGGGTAGTGGAGTTTGGGGGATGTCAGGGGGCATGGCTCTGCTTAATAACAGCATGGTGAGTAGCACAAAGAGTCAAAAACACTGTCCAGCAAACTGTTTCACTCATTGTTACGGCCACCGACGTTCCTCCCCATTTCTTTTGTCTAACACGCCGTGCTTCGGAGGAGAGTGTGTGTGGAGCAGGTGGAGCTGACCTCAGCACGGGATTGGCTCGTCCTGGACGTGTGATCTCCCTCCGCCTCCCACCTCCCACCTTCGGCTGTCCGCTAACTGGATTGGTGCAGTGTCGGGGCCCGTTCACCAATCACCAGGCGCCAATCGAGGACGGGATGCTGAAAGGCTCGAGCGGACCGGCACTCCGGGTGGCTGAAGAGCAGCGCACCAGACGTGTCATTTTGTGCTTATTGTGAGACTGAGAGGCATTCTGAATTTTGTGAAGGACTGGGCCAGGGCCAGCTTCAACCACTGATTGTTAATAGTGACACAGAGGTAGTGGAGATTTTGTTTAGTGCACATTAGGGAGAAGGGGTGCTGATCTGCTGTTTATGTTAAACTTTAGTTAAGCAGAGAGGGTTTTGTTTTTGGATTGTTTTTCTTGGTTAATTAGTGTAGTTCCAGAGAGTCCTCTTTTGGTTTTGATTGTTTTTTGATTTATCAGCACTCGTAGGCCCATTTCCTTTAGAGTTGCCTCAGGTTTCTGTTTGTACATATCATTTTCCTTACCTTTATAATAAATAACTTTGCTCTAACCAATTACAACTGGTTTATGTTGCTTCCCTTTTTCCACCATAAGCTAGGGGTTCTAACACTCATTAAGGTCAAATACAATGGTGTCGGCTTTGCAGTAGTGGTCATTTCCAAACCAGAAGGATGTCTAACTAAAGTTTGAACCCCCAAAACAACATTGACAGTGTTTTTTTATGAAGGCTAAAACACACTAAATGCTCCAGTGTTACACCCACGTCCAGAGAGTTAAGAGCACCACACACAAAAAAGGTGTTTCCTCCCTGCTGCCAAGATCTAAATAATGAACAGCAGTTTAAGTGAAATAATTGCAACTACTGATAATTGCAACTGAAGTGGTATACTGTGTATCAGGTTGAACCAATGTCACAACAACAAGCAAAAGAGCTGCCTTGTTCTGCTGCAACTAAGTATTACCCATAATGGTGCGGACCAGGCATTTCAAAAGTTCTCCAACTATAAAAACTATGAGTTAACATTTATCCAAACACACTAAACAGATTTTATTCAACACAATACAGTAGATATTGAAAGACCGCTGCCCTCATAAAATAAATGGCCAACATCAACAGGTTGCAAAAAACAGGGAAAGAAGTTGGAGGTTGGAGCTATGAGCAACTTGGAAACTTGCGAGAATAAAAGAATCAGAGAGAATTGTGATTGATGTGGCCGCTCTCTGGACTGCACATGTGCCGCTATTACGGTGGCATGTTGTTTGACTGAGGGTTAGTGGGGATCAGAGCAAACAAGACAGCTACATGACAGCTTCTATCGCGCACACACACTGACAGACACACACACACGCTCACCCACTCATGAATAGACACACATACAGAGAGAGAGAGAGCCATCATACAGAGATCAGGTGTCAATTCTAAACTGGCCAGTGACAAGGAGGCCTGACATTGACCTGCACTCCCCCACCTGCCACTGTGAGCATATGTGTGTGTGGGCAGTACAAGCGCTGACACTGGTGAGGTCTCAGCTGGCATCAGACCTGATCAGTGATTAGGAGCTAGAGACATTTCATCCCTTTTCATCTGACTGTATGTCTCTCATCACTCTCTATTTTTATCTTCTCTGCCTCTCATTCTAATATATTCTGCTCTTCACTGCCCTTCTGCTGTGCTTATGTCTTTCTGTTTCTCTTATTCCTGTCTTAAATATTCTTTTTTTCCCATTTTCAGGTTTCATGAAAAGGTTGGAATGATTTCATCCATCCACCCTTCTCCCTGTTGTTTCATGTAAAGTGTGATGCGGACTAAAACATTACTGAAAGTTGTCTGAGAAAGGAATCCTAACAGCAGGTCAGCTGCATCTGATGGTCTTCATCAGTGGATGAAATTTGCTCAAGTCTCTGCTCCTCTTTGATCTTCGTTTGGCCTTACACTGACTTTTGGGTGATTATGATTTTGAGCCCTTCTCAGTTGATATTGTGACCATGGTCTTGGTACCCACCATGGTCATCACGCCGTCCATTTTAGACGTTCATTCAGGCTATTGTCAAGAAAAAGCTGGTGAACAAAAACAAAACAAAACAAAAACAAGACCATCAAAGACTCCACGCTGCTTTGTATGTTGTGAGCATGGTCAAATATGGATTGAAACCTGTTTAATTGGTTTATGGCATCAAACAGAAAAATACTTTGTTTTTATTGTTTTTTGCCAAAAACAGCAAAAGCCTGAACATTTTCTGGCATCTGTGGAAACAAGAGGTTTTACTGGAAATGTGCTTTTAGCTGGTGTGACATAGAGAAGCATTTCCGACTTTTTCTCATTTCATGATAAAGACAGCAAGGCCTCACATTGAATATGTATGCTTCCAGACTAATGCAACCCATTATACATGTACAGTATGTATATACCTTTGACACATCCAGTGGCCAAAATAATAAGTATGCCTGTGTAATCTAATGCAATCCAATACAATAGCTCTGCCATAACATTGACATCATTATTACATTAAATGGAGAAGTTTTTCACCGTTTCTGTTATTCCCATTTACAAACATGACGGGGTGAGAATATTCTTAACACAACCACTAACTATGACCTCAGTTTTATATCAACACCTGTATGACCATGTCAGTACAAACTGAACATCAGGCATCATAAAAGTAGAGTTCATGGCAGGACACTTATAATGGGTTGCATTAGTCTGGAAGCATACAGCTAATGAAGTGGCCATATTTCTATCAGTGATGATAATACTGTATTCACCGTGCTGCTAACACGACCGCACTGTCGCAACAAAGTCAGACTCAGACAGGCTGTTAAAAAAAAAGAAAGAAAAAAAAAAAAAGCCAGATTCTCAGCAGCTTTATCTGGAAATGAAGCTGAAGATAAATACATCTGAAATAAACTCTGATGACAATTAAATGGACACTTTCATTTCATTTATTGAGTTTCATTTCTCTATCAGCTTCTTTTTTTTGTTATGTTCCCAGATCTCTGCAATGAGCTTAGTGAGTATGTTTTATTAACAAAAGCAGTGATACCTACGAAACACCCAAGTTTCCTGAAAGGGCCTGAAAGAAGCAGAGCCAGCACATGCAGTCACTTTGTCCTATGTGTGATTTCTATCCATCATTCACTGCAGCAAATGTTACCTTTTGATTTTCAGTCTCTCAGTTTATAATCTCCACTCTCCACTCTTTGTCTTTTGCAGTTTGTTGTTTTCTTTCTCTCCATCTGTCTCTCTCTTTGTCCCACATACCTTCCTCTCTTCATCATCAGCATTGATTGGAGACTGATGAAGAGGAGTTTCACGCTCTCTGACACTGCAACAATCCATGACTCAAAAAGTCAACTGGGGAGCAAGGATAATACACACACACACACACACACACACACACACACACACACACACACACACACACGCACACACACACAGAATGATATATATACACACACACACACACACACACACACACACACACGCACACACACACACAGAATGATATATATACACACACACACACACACACACACACACACACACACACAAACACACACACACTCAACCCTCAGGCTTTCCCCTCTCTTGGATGAGGTAATTATTGCGAGGAGAGTCCATGCATCGATCGCACATTCAGCACAAGAGCTATCCATACATACATATTGCTCTCTGTATGCATCAGTCAAGGTCCACACCGGCATGGAAACACAGCGGCTTAATCAATCACCAATGCACATTAAAAAAAGGGGATCTAACAGAGCGCACGGCTCAATGAGCCAAATAGGTAATCTACCACTGACCTTGGATAAAATCCCTACAGGCTGTAAACTATAAATACAGAATCCATTCCCCAAGGTAAAACTGGGAGTCTAATGCACTTCAGCAAACCCTCTGATGAGAGGAATTAACAGAGACTGGGAGCAGTGAGTAAGCACGGGAACAGTGCTTAATGAAAGTGTGATGACGGGGCTCACATCTTCAAACACAGTACATAGGTCATACAGGATTCGAAGAAAGACGCATGAGCATTGATTTTCTCACACAGTGTATCTATGGAGGTAGTTGGAAAAAGTCCACAGATGCACCATGGACTCTGGTTTTCCTTTTTTGTCTTTTTGCAATAACATCTGGTCTGTCTGACCATCTCTCTCCTTTATTTCTCACTTTGTACTGATTGGAGACCAATCAAGTGTTTCACTGTCTGACACTCTGCAAGAAACTGTGGTGCCTCTGTGTATTTGGGCTGTAAACAAATATGAATATATTATTTGAATATGCACAGATAATACTACTAATACTAATACACAAATTTATTGTCATTTACATTCAGCAGTGCTCCTCTTTGATACCTTTCCCTCAGTTTTCTGTTGTGTACTGCTGAGTAAAGTGATAAAGTAGGCGTTTTCACATCACGATCAGGTTTTAAAGCCTGGCACGTTGCATGATTTGACAGTAGATGGGAACTGATCAGCTGAAGTAAGGAAAATAAATATTTGTAATCATATTTTTATATTTTATAACTTTTATATACTTTTTATATAATTATAATGACATTTTAGGAAAACAGTTAAAATATAATGTTATTTTCTTATAAGTTCTTTCTACCCAAACAGAAACTTTAGTTTTATTTTGCAGCATAATATGGGATGTTTTACTGGATGTTTTACTACAAGCAACCAACCACTATGACACTGTTACAGGATTGCAAAACTTCTTAAGATGAGGGTTGTTTGCATTTGGACATACAGAAAGTGGCAGAAGTATTTTTGTGAAGAATTAAAAAAAAAAAAGACAAAAAAAAAAACACAGAGACTGAAGGAGAAGTTCAAATCATGCCTACTCCTCCTCACAGCTGATCAATGGCTGCATACAGGGCTTGCTCATTTGTCTGCTCTGGAAAGCTACCAATTCTGAGATCAGAAAAAGCCTCAGGGAGGAAGAGTGGGAGGAAGGTGGGCCATACAGAGTGTGTGACATTGATATTCATCACTACCATCCACTAGCAAAAGTCAACAGTCTTTTAACCATGGCCAGAATCTTTTCCTAACTTTGACCAAGTGCTGACAGGATAACAAATGCTGAGTAGCACTTAAACCATTTTCATGATTCTGCATCTTCACTTTCTTTTCCACATTTTCTCCAAACCACACTGCTTTACTGTTCGAAGATGTTTGCTGTCAGATAAACATTTCATGTTTGGAGCAATTTGTTGCAACTGATACTTTATATATAAGAGCAATAAGACAGGCCCCTGTGAGACCATCTATCTAGACAGTTAGTGCATTAGAGAAGTGAATAATGCTGCCATTTATCCAGACGACTGTGGAACAGTATGAGGCGTCTACAAAATGACTAAAATATGTCATGTAAATGGAAAAATGTGTCCTAATGTAGATCATAAGATTTTGCAATAGTGTGTGTGGGGAAAACTGATGCATTAATATTCCGGATCATCATCAGGCTCTTTGCCTGTAGCATATGAAGTAGACAGAGATAGGAAGAGACACAGATAGGATTGAGAATTATTTCATGAGAATCTGAAAAAACAAAAAAACAAAAAAACAGTGTTTTATAAATTAGAGTATCACCATCTGATTATATCATAACAGTAATGGAAAAAATAGGAAATCCTCCAGAGGATAGACTAAATAAATAAATCTCTGTGTACGGTTTGTGTGGATGTGCATGGTTGCACAGTAACATGTGGACAATTAGACCTGGTCTCAAACAAGACAATCCATATGATAGAAGGTGATGACATAATGAATATGAGTTCCATCAAACAACCATCTCCAGACGGCCAAGATGGTGTCATGATTATAAGTGACCAGATGATCCTGATTATATTACAGCTGCTTTCTTTTGCACGACCCGTTTCATGACATTTTTAAAGATTTTCTAAAGATAAGAAAGCCACTGAATGAAACTAGGCCAAGACATAAACCATATTTAACATTTGAACAAAATGCAGTAACTCACTCACACTTTCTCAGACTAGTTTTTGCTTTAATATAGTTTGTATGCTCCCATGTCAAACTCCTGCATTTAGCGGCCATTACCATGCATCAGAAAAATGTAACACAACAGTTTCAGTAAAAACGTGATCAACAAGAAGTATTTGTCCATAACTTCCAGAGGATAAAGTGATATCTGGCCCATCTGCATGGTTAAACAATACAACTTTTCACTCATTAGTCTCATAATTTATTTTGGTGGTGGCTGTAAAACACAAGCAAGCAAACAAACAAATAAACAGGTAGAAACTCATTAGCCTAAACATAAAAGCTAAAAAAAAAAAAAAAAAAAAACATTAAGGAACAGGCTCCACTCAAAGAGAACATCTGCTGCTGTGAATTAATAAATGCCAAGTTCAACTCCCTCTTTTTCCTAAGTATCCTAAAATATCACATTGCAAACACAAACAACGACTGGCCGAGCGCGCCGCAGCCATAAATCAGCTGAGACATGATGCATTTGAGATCTGAAAGCTTCCAGGCCCACTCTAATGTCCCTCTCACCTTGTCTCTTACCCACGCTACATTTCTCCCATCCATTTCATCTACTCACTTGCTATTCTCCTCCTCCCCTTCCCTTGTACTAATAATTTCATTCTTCCCTCTGCTGTTCTCTCTCTTTCTACTGCTTGCTGACGAAACAAACACCCACACTGTCAATGTCAGTGAGTCAATTCAAAGCAGCAAAAGGCCTGTGAGGGGAGGACATGAGCAAAGATGTGTGACTTGCGTGCAAACGAGCAAAAAAGTAGAGAGCTTGAAAAAAAAAGAATAAAAATAAATGTCTTTGCTTTCTTATTCTAATTTTTTGGAGCAGTTCATCCACTAAGAAAGCCTGCAGCATTGGGGTAGACATCATGGGTTCAGGAGAAGATTTGCCCTGCAATCAAGGTTGTGACTGGACTAGCAGCAGAAATCTTGGCTGAGATCTTGCGTAGCAGGATATTAGTCAAATGTCCTTCACAGTAAGGTGAGTGTGGGAGCATGAGGACCAGGACATGCTTTAGTCAAACATCAGAGCAGCAGATCAAACAGAAAACACATCATGTACTGCACTAGCAAAGGGCATTTCCCAATCCATCTGATTTTAAGACACTGTTTCCAGTTTAAAACAGGATGAAAAACCTGCCCTGATGGTCTCCTGTGGACAGGCCATGCTGGAGATCAAACTGCCAACGCTGCAATAAGTGGATGTCCTGCTTTGAATCTTGAGACTCTAATCAAGTGAGGCAAAACCCCTCGCTGTACGGGATGGCAGTGTTGTGAAAGCAGGTGTGCTGAATCAGAATAGTGTTGTCAAGAGCATCTTTGTCCACCAACAGCTGATAGGAGGAGGATCAAACATAGAGCCCTCTCTTGATGAAGCAGCAGTGGAGATGGTTTGTGTCTGTGAGATTCTGAATTGTAAAAGTAACACGATGAGGAAAACACTGTTTGGCTAATAGCTCCACAACAGCGACAAGACTTGTCAGGTCTTGACTCGGCTCACTAACAGACATGGTTGGGGATTGAACCTCAGCCAAAGCGGTTCAGTAGTTACTGACCAGTCTCTTTTAATATATCTCAGGATGTGTCAGGACTGCATGTCTCACATCTAAAGAGACAAGTGTTTTTTTGTTTGTGTTAACTGACTCATTTTGACCAACACTGTCAGCTAATAGGCCAGTAGCCAGTCCATTTATCAGGGAGTCAAGCTGTTTTTGAACCAAGCGTTCTCTCCTCATGCAGTGAGAGTTGTCAGCTCTGCTCTGTGTTCACCCACTGCTCTGTGAAATATGCTATGACAGGGACTGCAGAGGTTTTAAACCCGAGTTTGTGACCCCACTTACACAAGAAAGAAATATGGATTTTGACTTCAGAGGCAAGACTCAGCAGAATGTTTGTGTAACTCTACATAAGGAATGGCTCCGCTGGTAGAGTGTATTGAATTTATGCCTGATTTGAAGCTACAACAACATGCGTATTACAGCTTCTGTTTAGTTTTTTAATGGTGCAGGTAAGAAAATGATTACATTTAACTTCAGATAATACTGCATTATGGGATACTGTGTGCTTTGCACTACAACTGTATGTCCATACAGTCCATAAGTCTAACTTTTTACTGTACTCACGAGGCTGGCATTTCAGTGCTTTTATTGGAAATCTCAAGGCAGTGAGGTGAAAATCTCAGAGATTATCACACTATCAAAGCAAATCAGGAGTGCTCCGTTATCCTGGTTCAGTGATAAAATGCCAATGCAATGCAGAGTGCTTCCTCCTTGGCTTCAGCTGCTGAGCTCCCGACAGCTCTCCTCAGCAGAGGAGACCGGCACACTGGTCAGCAGCAGGATGCTTCCATGTGAACCTCTGCTGTATTTTGACACTGAGTAAATGCGTTGTATCCTGACATCTCAGTAGGTGATGCATAAAAATAGTTTTTAAAAGAGAGAATATCCACATCGAACATCATCAAACACAAGTGGCATAATTTTCTATTTTTCCTGAACATAAATAGGGCCCCGCACCAGTGACTTACAACACAGAAGAAAAGGATCACGAAAAACTATGGGAAGATGTAACAATGGGTAAACAGTTGTTGGCTTTAAAACTGTGATTGCATGATTCTGTTATTACTGGAGATATTAGCTATAATGCTACAGTGTTTGTTTAATTACTTCGAGCTGTTCTGTATTTCAGTGTTTTTCTTTGTGGGGCTGGTGAATGTGCTTCCCACCTTGCTTGCACTTCATCTACTTGAAAAACTTTTGTATGCTTTGTCAAAGTGAAGGACTTGTATTTTATGTTTTTGTTTTTTTTTTTTTTTTTAAATATATGTATTTGCTTGAGATTGTTTTTGTCTTTTAAGTCCACAAATCTCTTGCATGCTTTGAATCATAACTTAAATATCACCATTTGATAATCTATCTGTCAACACTGGATACATCTTTTAGCAAATAATCAACAACAACAATCAATTACAATCTGATTTTGCCTCACAAGACAACCGGCACCTATGAAATCCAATAATTCTGTATGTTAGTGACAGATGAGTTATGTGACTACTCTCCATGTTATTGTATTAATCCAATCAGTGACATGCTCATTGATTTTCATTTAAAAATAAACAAAAACAATTAGGACTTTGTGCTGCAAAAGTTAAAGAAATATGCTGGATGTGTGCTGTGGGGGTTGGCGGCTGCCTCCTCAGAATCCCCTGTACACAGACCTCTGTCTATTGTGTGCCATAAAAGCCCACTTTTTATTTTCTTTGAACCGTTACTTTCAAGTTGTTTCCTTTAATAGACATTGTGCAGCGACAGTGACATGAAAAGTGAAACAAGATGAGATTTAGCACACACACACACACACACACACACACACACACACACACACACACACACACACACATTGCATGGGCCTAAGCCTGCTGAGCTACCGCGACAGCCAGAAGCCACATTTTAGTGAAAATCAGCATCTTCCAAACTGCTTTTCCCCCGCTGTGTGTACATGATGTAAAGGAGATCTTAAAAAGGAAGCCCTGGGCTTCATGGTGACAAAACTAATTAGTGTAAAAGCCACGTACATGCAGTTGCATGGGAATGAATCCCAGCTCATTTTATGCTGTCATAGCTTTCCTTTCTTGTCTACCTCTACAGTATAACATCACTGAGAGACATAATAAAACATTTAAAGGGGGCAGACCACCCTGCTCTCATTTTAAGTAACTAAACACATCTCTTTAAAGTGGAATACAGCTCAGTTCAAGAATTCACAATAATAATAAGGTGTGAATTTGTTTTGAAGGCCATATTTTAGACCAGTATTAAAGTTCTAAATATTCAAGATGACTGTTTGGATTCCATAAATACACATAAAGTTCTCCCTCAGGATTCTCTCCAGGGGATAATTCAGTCCTGTGAGGTTCACATTCTCTTTCAGCATTGACCTTAGCATATCATTTAATCATGGTTTAGTTGCCAAAAGAAGATATATTGAGAAAAAAATTCTAACATTGGACAGTGAACATTTACCATATTATTATTCATCATTTGATGATTACCATAAACATTTTGCTGATATGTTTACTTTGTCTAAATGTTGCTTTTGCTTTGTTAAATAAGAACAATGATTTCAAAAAGACAGCATTAGCTTCCAATGTGTAACCTGACAAAGCAAATAGCCGAATATTACAGTGTAGATTTTTAGTAGAAATGGTTGACTGATATGCAATAACACACACACAAGCACACACAAACACATACATGCAGTCACACATTTCCTGCACATGCACTGCTGCATACTGTCACATTCAGTGTAAAGCAGATGTACCAGTGTGTGTCACACTATGATAACAACATGTGTGTGTAAATTCCATTCAGCATAACTCTGGCACAAATAGGAACAGCACTGGTGCCTTCATGAATATTAAATGTCACTAAATGTCAAAAACATGTTGACTCTCAAACATCTTAAGGTATAACTGTGTGTGTGCGTGTGTGTGTTAGATTGGAGAAGCTCCCTTGGGTTCCTCAGGAGGAAGAAAATCAATGTAAACTGTGATGTGAGGAGCTCATTAGCCACAGCATAGGTCTACAGTATGGTGGAGAAAGGCATGCTGTTGAATTATTCACATAACCAGACCATACAGTATACTGACCCAAGCCAAACTGAATCTCCACAGAATTAAAAAAAAAAAAACACACAGACAGCTGCCTCATTAAGTGACGAGAAGGAAGACACAAAAACCCTCCATGTCAGATTGGCTCATGTGCTCCATGCTAACACTTTAACATGCCTTTGTGATAGTCAGCTACTAGTAGTACTGGTATAAAAACACTCAATATTGGGAGGTCATATTAGCTTAAAAAATGCAAAGCCTGTGCGGAAAGAATCAAACACCCTGTCTTCAAAAGTATGTTTTTACAGCACACTACTAAAAAGGTTTTCATGACCGCGGTTTGTGCCCTGCCTTCCACATGAGTTTAGGCCATGAAAACAGTTTGGGTGAGGTTAGGTTAGGGAGCAGATCGTCAGTGTCAGCTTCATAGACTACAGTCGTTCCTGTATGTCCTTGTTGTAATGACTGTGATCCCAGAGATGGGGTGTGTTTTTGTTATTGTTGTGTTTTTGTTATTGTTTGCCTTGTCTGCTACCTGCCTTCCTGACTCCTGTCTTTTTGTGCTCAGGTGCCTGCCTTCATGCTCCAGTCCACACCCTATCACTCTGTTATTGTGAGTAAACTGGAACCGGACTCTTTTTCTGCCTGTTCGCTCTCAGCGTCATTATGTGGATCTCCTAGACTAATCTGTCGCACATTTTTGAACTGTTTCTGAAACCTTTCCCTTTTTTCACCTATCCCTGACTCTGTGTCTTAGTGCTTAAGTTGCGCTGCAAACATTTGGCAGATATGTTCAGTGGGAACTTTGTCATAGCACATTGTTTTTTTTTTTTTTTCAGCAAACCTGGTGGCTACATCTAAAATGAAAATGTGCCACACAAGGAATCAGACCCTGGGACACTGAGAGGAAAGAATGGTCATATTTCAACCAACAAGCTGAGGCCATCACATTCATTTTAAAGATGATATAAACAAATGAAGAAGTGACACAGAGTGGCTTTAATCCATCAGAAGAAGTTAAGCAAACGATAAAAATGAATCAGCAATCACAACTTCAATTGCGACAGATCACAATTTCTGCAAATGAACTAAGGTAATTCTGTCATTACATATGAGATGATACATAAATGTCTCTTTCACAGATAGAAATGTGTGAGCTACAAAACGAATGGATTCAATTCAGATGTGCTTCATGGTAAGTGATTTGGATAAGATGGTGAAGGTGACCGGCAGTGGGCTGGTTTTGAAAAAGTACAATACAGCTAAACTGTGCTGATACTGGCATACAAACTCACAAGATCAGTTTAAGATCACTGTATTTTAATTCAGTTCCTTGTATTTAACAGAGATAAATCACAGAAATATATCATCTTTCAGAATCGTCATATGAGGCATATTGAGTGTTCATCAGGGGCCTTTAAAATGAAAGCATTTTAAATCACCTGGTCTAATTGTCCTAGCCTCATCTTCAAATGAAGCTGCTTCTCTAAAAGTAGCCTGATGTAGAAAAGGTCAAGTGTGTCTAATTAGCTCTGTGGGGTTGATGTGACTCTAACTCAGCAACATGACTCTGTGGCGCTAATTGCCACTGGCAAATAGAGAGATGCCGTATTGACAACTGGAGAGTTAAGGAGACGTGCTGCTATTGGCAACACAGTCGCCTCTCTTTCTGCCGACCTCTACCTTTTCCAATTATTGACTGAGAATATTCTTCATCCCTGAATCGTCCTGCTTATACATCATTACCAGCAGGGATCAATCACTGATTATTAAATGAAATGTCCATTAAGGCTGAGGGGTATTTCCATACCGGGCGGCAGGCCAGGGAGTAATGCCGGAGGCAGCAGCACAGACTGAAGTGAGGCTAAGTCAGGCCACGCTGCCGTTTCATATCCAGCCACTGACTGTGAAGTTGAAGCTCTTTTTCTTGTTTAAAGACAGAAATCGCTTGAAGTTTCCTTGACTTGACAGGCACCAGCATGTGGGCTGGGGGAACTCAAGAGCACACACCCACCCAAACGGGCAAATAACATCTTCCCATACATACACATATGTTCACATGCTCACATATGCGTTTGAATTGTACTTTCAGCCACACATGCACACAATCACATTTTTTTTTCTGTCATCTCTCTCAACTTGTAATCCAATCGGTCCCAATCTCTTGTCACTCAGTCTCATCCATTCATTCTGTTCTCTAATCCAATTTCCCTATAAGAAATTTAACATATTATGAAAGAGGACAGTCATTTGTGTGAATGTTCCTCAGGTCAACCTAAGCAGAGGCTGTTTTATGTTTCTGAATGAACAACAAATTCATTTGTCATTTTCAGTGAGGAAAGTCTCTCTTTTGTTGCTTAATGTCAAGATTCTAAAGAGGTTCTACACAGTCTGTTTAACAACACAGCAGTACGTCTGTGAGGATTCTCACCCATCCAGGTCATGGTACTTCTAAGTGCTTCCAAAGGCAGCTGGACTTGCTTGTGGTTCTAGAAGATGTTTCGCCTCTTATCCAAAAGGCTTCTTCAGTTTTAACTGACTGGTAGGAGTCTCGGGCATTTGCAGGATCATAGCTATGCACAGCATCATGCGAGTTGTTAGGGTCACACGAGTCAGGGTGTAGATGGCACAATAGGTGTTGATGGGTGAGAATGGGTGGGTTGTTGACCTGCCCATCCATCATGTGACTCAATAGGATCATGTGAGTCCGGGCGTGATGACTGTGAAGCTGCCTGGGGAGGGATCTCAGGACTGCATTGTATGTGGCTGATAAGTGGGTCGTTGACCACCTCCTCTGTTCAGTGATGGTCTTTCCAGTTCGACATGGATGGCTTCTTTCACTCCTCTTCAAACCATCGGTCTTCCCTGGCCAAAATATGTACATTATTCTCCTCAAAAGAGGATACAGCAGGTGTAAACACTACCATCTAAAGAAGTAAAATGTGCCAAACTGGACAAAATGAAACTGAACGTGAGGACAGCTGAAGAGACAGAAGGAAAATGGGTTGAGTGAAGGGTAAAATAGCGATGAGAGAGAAGTTAGACACCAACTGTGGCTTGTTCACATTGTGGGTTAGAAGAACAAGATAAGACGTTGTGGGAGTGAACATTTGATCAGCCCTCAATCACACAGCCCAGCGAGGTGCAGACACTCTCTCACACACACACACAAACACACACACACACACACAGACGATTACAGTACATTACTCATTAATGTTCATCACTTATTCATTTAGAATGTTTGCTTTTCTGTCTGTGAGCAGGTGAGTGTCACGTCTCGGATGAGATGCTCACAGTAACTGAAGACTCGTAGTATTTACTCTTCTCCTTATATTGCACTCTATCATTCATTAATCATTACTAAGACCCTGAGAGATGCTCTTATGTCTTCGTTATGTGTGTTGAAAGTGGATTGTTCACTCCACTCTGCTGCAGAGTCTTTTTGTGTCATAAAGGTAGCTTACCTGGCAGAGTGCGCACACCATATACTATGGCTGTCTTTACCACAGCGGCCCAGGTTCCTTTCCAGCCTGGGTCCTTTGCTGCATGTCTTCCCCTCTCTGTCAACCATCTTTCCTGTCTCTCTTCAGCTATCACTATCCAATAAACACAAAGGCCTGAAAAATATTCTTAAAAAACAAAAAAGAAATCAGATTCAGGGGGATTAGGGCTGGGATTGCTGTCATCTACAACACTGACATTGAAACACTCCCTCCTGTCTCAGTCCACCTGTGTCTTCATGTTCTCGTGTCTCGGTTTTCTTCTTTCTTGGTCTATCCACCTCTCCTCTTCTTCTCTCCTGAGAGTCTGTCTTTAGTGGATGTGCATTTGTCTTCTCACCAGCATACTGTTGATCCTTGTCAAAAAGTTTTGGGCATTTTGTTTCTGACGCTGGCAAGTTTCCAGGAACTGTTCAAGACACGTGCGTGAATGTGCATGTGTCCAGTGTTCATCTTCAAAGCAGTTCATTGTTTTGTCTCTGCACTCGAGCATATCGGACTTGAAATGAGTGCTGACTTTAAGCTTTAAGGGTGTGTGAGGCCGTTCACATCCATACAGGTCCATGACCAGTGTGAGACCCCATAGCCCACATATTCCCTCATTTTAAGAACTGCTGAAGAATGCAACAGATGTATAATACTAAACATAAGGACAAAGCATTCAAAAAGTTTTTAGGGTCAAATAGAGGATCTTTCTCAAGATAAAACAATGTTGATGGTCACTGACCTCCAGAATAACTCCCTAGACACCCTATCGATAGATGGCATCATTTGTCAGTGGCAATCATTACAAATAACTGTTTAAAAAAATAAAAGTGTTTTCTGAGCTGACACAGGTAATGATTATAGTTTAGTTCAATTTCGGGAACATATACAACTTGTTTAGGGTTAGGGAGCTCTTGGTTCAGGTTAAATTGACTATGTTATGGTTAGGGAACCTTGGTCATCATGGCTACAACAGCAACTACCTGCTTAAAGTCAGGGAATGTTCATGCTCATGGTTAAAACACTGTTGACTCTACTATGTTCAAATCCAATGTTTTGTTGACCAATCCATCTAGCCCGACTTCTTCCCTCTGCAGACCCTACCGTATATCTCAAAATGTGTGTGTGGAAACCTCTGTGTGCCTTTGAGTTTTTTGTAAAGATGTTTGTATGTGTAAAAGTGGCTATGTATATCCGTGTGTGTGCGCATGTGTGAAACAAACTCCATTCCAATCAGTTTCAGCTTGATCTCTGTTCCTCTGGGAGCTCTCCAGCTGACGTGAAAAAGGGAGGGGAGGGCCTGAGTGACTGTGGCCCAGAACAGGGCCTCCTCGCTGGGGAGAGGCGTGTTCAAAGGGCTCGTTTGGCCCCGACGGGACCAGCAAACACAGCTCATTTGCCACTGCAATTCTATTTTCACATCATTTCAATTTCAAAGAGTCGTCTGGTTGGATTAGCATTTGCCTTGGATAAAAGAAGAGTTAGCGAAGAGGTGGAAGGGTGGGAAAATAAAGAAAGGGTGGAAGAAAGAGAAGAGCAATGAGAGCAAAGACCAATGTACTTAATATGCTGATACTGCCATGGATATTTTGGCATTTCTACAATTAGTGACATAAGCTTAAACCATGCAGTGTGCTCATCCTGTACTGTACACTGTTTTCTGGCTCCTTCAGTGTGTTCGGTCAGCCTTTAAATCTGTTTCGTTTAGTTGGGATGTATATCAGACTCTTCTATGATCAGTGTTTACCAGCAGATATGTTTTAATATCAATGTACAGAGTAAGGCTTTGTGCCAACGGATCGTCACTGTAATTAATGTATGACTTCATTTCTTTGTCAATATTCATATTGAAACAGTCAGCCAAAAGGTCAAGTTAAAGTCTATAACATAGTTTGACTACCAGTTGAAAAACTTATTTGACTTAGAGTGATATGGGCTGAAGCAAGGAATCTTGAACACTGTTGACTTTATGCTTTTAATACATCTTTAAACAATACTCAAACTGAAAGCCTATAGAACTAATAAAAAGTGAGAAGAAATTTATCACACCCATAAAATGAGTCCAAGTGATCAACTGAATATTGGTTCTACAACACTTTCTGGAATATGAAAGCTGTTTAAGACTTCTACCTTTTCAGTGATATGAAATTAAACAAAGCCACAATTCACATTTGAGAAACTACAAAATACAGACATGTAATTTAGTTTACAGTGAAATGATTCATTGATTATAAAATGGCATTTGTTCATTTGTATTCACAGGCCTTTTGAATAATAGTGGTCTCATTCTAAATACTTTAAACATATTCATCATTTTAGAATGGATAAGTGTACTGTAATTTCCATCAAATTACACATTTTGACAACAGGGTTGTGTACCACAAAAAAACATTTAGTCTCAGCGTACTATACAATAATTTAGTTATAAGTCAGCTGAGAAGGATCTTTCTGATATGATTACAAAAATAGTTTCAAATATCATATTGCAATATGATGTTTTCAAACTGTCAGTCACACTGGATTTCTCCTCTTGTCATCATTTATGTGCTGTACTGTATGTTGTTCGTATGTTTCTATGTATCTTTCCTGACTCCGTCTCTGCTTTCCCATCTTCTCTCTCCTCTCCCTCACTGCACCACTGAAGCAGATGCCTTTGATGCCCTGCTACAAATCACACACTTTGCTTTTCATCAATATTTCATCAATTCATCCCAGGCTTGGCTCTTCCTCGCTCTTTAAATCAGCACAAGCTGTGTGTATGTGTGTGTGTGTGTGTGTGTGTGTGCCTGTAAGGGGAAACCGGATCAGGCTGGGGTCAAATTGTTGGGGTGGTAGGGTCAGGGCGGTGTATAGGGCTTTGAAATCTGTGGTCCCAAATATTTTTTCAAATTAGAAAGCCTTTGGTCTCAAAACCCTCATGACATAGTCTGCCAACAATCACTTGGCCACCTAGCATGGCCCTAAAAGTTAATACACAGCGGAGACTTAGATTATTGTAATTCTACATCCACACATGGAGGAATGTCCTACCTGATGTTTTTAGAAAAAAAAAAAGAGATAAAAATTGTAAGTGTAGATATTGAACACCAGAGGTACAGTGCAGAAGACCTGATCATCGGCAGAAAATGACTGAAGTGAGATGGAGTTTGGGGGACGGTAGAGTGAGTAGATTCGCTCCACTCCACCAGGGCTGCTTTCAATGTCCTGTATTTCACAGGGAAATCAAACACTAAAATGTAAAGTCCGGCGATACTGCTTTTTCATATTTTCAACATATCTTTAATTATGCTTTAATCAATTTCACACTGTTCAACAATACGAAAACAAGCAAGACAAAAGAATATTTAATATAAAGTCAAATTCATTTTTTTTTTTTTTTTTTTTTAGGCTGATCTCTCTCTCACTGTCTCCCTCAGGATAAGAGAGCACGTAGCGACATGCATTGCGCCCATGGAGCTCAGGACTGCCACCTATCAGTGCAGCATGGTACTTTCTGTTTCACCCGGAGCATTTTCACTGCACATTTATGGCCGATTTAAAGAGAGACAGCAATTGGCATGTGCCAACTGCCTGCGTCAGTCAGTGTGTGTGGCACAGCTCATTGCTGCCTCACCTCGCCCTTCTCCCACGTACTTGAACAGGACAGAAAACAAATTTATAGAACAGTCATAAGCTTAAATTCAAATTTCCTCCTCTTGATGAATTTATAAACCACAGCAAGTTTTTTTAATTATATTTTAACAGGTGAGGCACTGCCTCCCCCGACCGCACATCACTGAACTGAACATACAGTACTAACAAGTATTGTGCATGACATGTCTTTTTACTCTGCCATAGAGCTCCAATGCTTTCCCAAAATGATTAAAACACTTTAAATTCACTGGCTGACATATTCCTTTACCATGAACATGCACACCGTAATTTATTTTGAATCAATCCCACATACACGGTCCTGCTGCCAAATATGCTCACCAGAGTACCAAATGTGTACTTATCTGTGCCTGAAAATATTCAGAGCAACAGTAATTTCCTGTTTGTTAAAAACTACAGTGCCCTCATGTTTTACGTAACATCTAAAAGTTGGCCTTGGCGCTATGAGCCACAGAAGGAATAGAGAAGTCTGACAGCGAGATAGACCGATACATTGTTGATTCCGGTCTTTTTCATGACAATTTTTGACAAAAACAAAACTATTGAATATTGCCAGCCTCATTCCTTAAAGTCCAAAAAAACATGAGGAACTACAAATGGTTGGATGCCACAGACTCACCAATTTAATCCAACTAGACTCAAGTCAGTCAATAATGTAAACAGAGAGACATAAGAATTTATTTTCAGAGCTTCTTTATCAACGGTGGTGATAGACTCAGTGAGCATGCAGGTGTTTCAGCCATGCACACCATTAAATTCCATTAGATTAGATTGGTAAAATGAAAATGTCACAATCCCAGTGAGCATATTGACCGATGATGTTGAAGAGACTGTAAATACAAATAAAGGTAATGTGGGTTTCAGACGTGCTCAACTGACAATTGCAATAATTGTTATTTCTACTTTAATTGTTACTTTAAATGTAAAACTGTGATTAAAACTGTCCACAAATTCCTGCTTGAAAAAAACGAAGATTTGTACTGTCCCATTCAAGACCAAAGACTAAGACAGCATGCTGCTTTTACATCTTTCCAATACATCCCATTCCATTTCTCCAGTAGGAAAGAGTAAAAAGTGCTCTGTAGAGGGGATTTACCTTGCCCTAACATCCCTTGTTGGAGGTTGAAATCTAAACTTACTTCCTGACAGCAGGAGCAGGAGACATTACCAAAGCAAAGCAGGAAACACCCTGGAGGAACATTTTACATCCTTTTCCTTCTCACTCGCTCGCTTTATTTTTAAAACAACGAGGGTTGGAAGAGAGGAGGGAAGGGGAATAATGAGGCAGACAAAAATGGAGAAGCGATAGCTTTAGAAGAGATAAAGTCAAAGAGAGGAAGATATTTTTTTTGCAATGACATAAAGACAAGAAGCATAAAGAACTAACAAAAAATAGGTGTTGTTTTAAGTTTTATTATCTACACTGCCACAGTTTGGCGGATTGAAAGTTGATTTACTGTTCTCTGCTGTGTTCCTTGTTTATTCAAGCGAATACTCATCATTTCTTATTTGATATTTATGCTACAGCAGGAGACTGGCAGGCAGAATGGGATACATTTATCTGCAGATACGTGTAGTAGGTTCAAAAATTTGCATGATATGTCTATGTTTGTAAAAACCTAGATACATAGCATTGTCTGTGAATATCATTGGTACATTAAAAGAGACTATTTAAAGGATTAGACTGCACTCACATTTCTAATTATGCAGATCCATTATATTATCCCTCATGAAACCATATAAATATAGCATACAAATTAGGTCTGTAATGATTTCTGCATTTTTACCTCTTGCAGTCCTTAATGGACAATGGGAAACTAAATTTTTGATGCATTTCGAGGCACGGCATGTTACTTACAGTTAGTTGTCAGCTTAAAATCCACGTAACCAAATCTAATGTAGTCTAATATAGCAGCACTGCAATGAATACAATTTTATACGGCTTATAATGTTTAGTTTTTGTTAAAACAGTTTTTGAGAGGTGTTGATTAGACTGTAGTTTGCATTGCTTTGTACTGAGAGGTGTTTCTAATTTTGTCCATCCTACTTCTATCAATGAGGGTTTGTTCAACATCAAGCAGTTAACAAGTAAAGAATTGAAGTGAAGATGAAAAGGGTCAGCTGCTCCAAAGCTGTCCACTTGTGCCCCACCTGTCAAACTGGTTACATCCTGCTGGCAGATGTTAAACTTGCTACAAGGCTTGCCTTGCTGCTGAGCATGCCGGGCTAGCTCCAGTGGTTAGCTGGCCCTGCATGCTCAGCCCTGGAGCCTGAAGTGGTGAGTACACGCCTTCATGGTGCTGCAAGACATTCCAGAAAGGGACACAGATGGTAAGCAGGAGTAATATAGCTTGACTCCCTCCATCTGGGGCTCTCCTCCAGTTCTACCATTTCCCTGTTGGGAGACCTGGAGTCTGATTGTGAGGATGGGGCTCTGTATCTGCAGTTCCCCTGTCCCTACCACAGGCAAGGCTCCACTGCAGCACCCCTTCCTTTTCCATTCCAGTCTACCAGCCAACCTCCTCTAGCGGCCACACAGCTCAGGAGGTTTCGTGCCACCTCAGCAAGAACCACCGGCCAGCATGCAACCCACCCACTGAGCCATCTCACAAACAAGGCTGGCATTAGTGGCAATGACAGGATGTGGGGAACGTGTGTCTCAATCCAGCTGGGCAAAGGGAATACAATGGTCCTTTTCATGGCCAACAACCTTTCCTTAAAGAGCAAGTCTGTTTATACTCCTACTGAGTATTTTGTGGCTAGCCACCAGACACACACACACACACACACACACACACACACACATACACACACACACAGAGGCATAGCCCAGTCACTTCCTCACATTTTCATGTGCAACAAATCCACACTATTACTGACCAAAAAGTATTATAACCAGCCTCTCCCAATTAAGGCAAGTTATTGGTGATATCTCAGCATGACCTGTTTCAGACTCGGAGTTTGAACACACAGGGAACTCATCTGGGCTGTCATTCCCAAACAGAGAATTCCTACACTTCTCTGGCTTTGCGCACCTTCTCCAAGTGTATGGAAACAGTGCCGGAGCCATAGCTCGGGAAAAATCTGGGTCTTGTAGGGTTATGGTTAGGATCTACTGAGACAGCCTGGTCTTTATGACCACCTTCCAGGAGAAAGCTGCACTCCATACATTGGAAGCACAACATCTGCAAAAATCTGGGTTTCGAGATAAACTGGCAAAAGAGTGCTCAGCTTCCCACCCAGTCATTAATACACCTGGGTTTAGAAATTAACTCCACCACCATGAAAGCAGAGCTTCCACTTCAGGCTGAATGCATTACATTCTCTGCTGTCATGCATCAAGCCCCACAGAGTAGTGACAGTACTATCAGTGATGCATCTGATGGGGAGGTGACAGCAAGCCATGTGGTTGTTCCCTTAAGGCTCCTACAAAATCCAGAGGTATTTTGGCCATCTGCACCTCAACCCAACAGACATGTTGTAGTAAGGACGCACAACAACACAGTAGCAGTGTACATCAACCATATCAGGGTGCTATGCACTCAACTCAGCTGCTGGAGATAGCCAGGTTCCTCCTGCTGTAGTCACACAGATGCCTGTATTTCATCAGGGTGGTGTACTGGCCAGGGGTAGAGAACCACGCTGCACGCTGTCTCGCAGAGGTCCCTCCCATAACAGTGGATAACTAAGTCCACACTGGCTCAGATGTTGTGGGACAAATTTGAGAAGGTGAAGGTGAATCTGTTCACCTCACAAGAGAATGTGCAGTGCGAACTGTGGTTCTCCACGAATGCACGAGACAACCCTCCACTGGGAGTGAATGTATACTCTCACCAGGCATGGCACTGAGTTCTCCTTTCCACATTTCCCCCAGTTGCCCTGATTTCTTGCGTCTTAAAGCATATTCAGGAGGAGAATCTACCCATCATTCTGGTGGCACCAGGATGCTGAAACGTGTCTTGGTCTCATTGATGGATCTGCTGGGGCGGAAACTGTGGCAGTTCCCATGGTACAAAGTTCCATCGTCACAACTGGATGGCATAATCCTCCCCCTCCCAATGATAGGCCTTGCCGCTGAACATGAGTGATTGGCACAAGCCCCTTCTGCTAGAATGTGTTCTGCTGGTAGATGATCCTCTTTTCAACACTGTTGTGTGGAAAGGCTCACATCTCACATTGTGTCCTCTGCCTGTTGTGTTAAAATACCTTCAGACACTGGTTGAAAATGAATTAGCTCCATCTAAGATTAACGTGTATGCTGTTGCCTTTTCATCCTGCCATGAAGGCAATGGAGAGAGTTTGGCTTTCACACATCCTTTGGTGGAGTGCTGTTTATAGGTAGTCAGATGACAGAAACCTGATGTGTGCTCTGTAGCATTACAGTGGGATTTGCCCCTGGGTCAGCACAATCTGGGGGTCCCCTTTTCGAGATAGATAGCTAAGTCTCTCTCAAGATGTTATCCATTAAACCAGAACTCCTACCAGCCCTGATGTTGAGCGAGAGCGAGAGCGACAGCTACTTTTCAAACAAATGCCTTGTATATACCCAAAGTCCTAACAAACTCCTTTCGGTCCAGAATTATTTCCCTGAAGAGGTTCCTCCCCCCGCCTCACATAAACAAGGGGGAAGAAGTGTCTCACCAAGTCTGAACAGTGTGCGCTTTGTCTCAGTAGGTTTTACGCACAGCAGACATCAGGCAGACACAGCAGCTCACAAGTTGTGGCTTTGTCAAAACAACATCTGTTCACTGGCTGTGTGACGCCATCACACAAGTACATATAGTGCAACAGGAGCGGAGCCTCCTCGAGGTGTCCGACACACTCCACAAGAGCCTTCAGCTCATTCATGGCCCTCCTTAGAGGGATGACAGTGGCAGACATCTGCATTGGAGCATCTTCCCTGTGCCCATTTAGTCATTTTTATCCATGTGATGTGTCTGAGTCCTCCCTGACTTTAAACAGTTTTAAACACGCTAGATGGCAGATGATATGCTGGCTGATGTGTCACTTTTGCACACATGCCAAATGGTCTGCTTCTAATCCAACAATCTCGGATTAGAGGACTGCATGGGGACTATTACGGTATGTTATCAATGTCCTACCCTTCTATCCTGCTTGTGGACCTTGGAGTTACAGTGGCCACACATCAGCTTCACCCTAAAGCCAAATGAGAACATGCTTACAATAGAGCACAAGTTACATACTGTAACTCCAGATTCTATGACTATAGGTATTTATGTCACCTGCTTCACCGGCATTAGTCACTGAAAATCCTGGTTTATGGGAGCAGAGCTAACATTCTGATACTGTTATATGCTGTACTTGAGGACTATAGGGAGGAAATTTTACAGTGTACAACTGTGCATACGTGCATGGATAAATCCACCAGTTACAGCTCTTAGAAGGCTGCACCTATACTCAGAATCTGGAGCTACAGTATGTTACATTTTGTGTAGTAGGATTGAATAGGCATTTGATGTCATTTTATACGCAGAAGTCACAACTCCCCCACTGATGCAGATACCATCGATGGCATCTGCCACTGATGCATTCACATGAAAAACCATGGAAAAATGGCTAAAATGGTAAAGAGCTGCTGTGTAATTGACCATACAAACAGATTTAGAGAGAATTCAGGCAGAAGTTTTTTACAGACTGCTGAAGGGTAAAGAGGAAACACTGTGAGACAGTGCTTTCTTTAACAGAAACACAAAATACAATCTGAATTTTTTTTAGAAATCTGTCAATACACATCAGATGTTCTTCTGTGATTTTGACCAGAGCGATAAAAGCTGCTACTATGTGTTATTGTACAGCACATATGAAGCTACAAACAGTGTCTGTACATAAATTAAGAGGAGAGTGAAGGAGAGGTCAATCTTCATACACTGCACTCACCCACTGTGTCCTGAGAGTAGGTTAAAAGAGAGAAAGTAAGTGAAAACACATGTGGGCAGATCATGACTATTGATACCATTGTACATTCCAGTTAAAAAGGGATAAAGTAAATAGTGACTGTTCTTCCCTATCAGCTCTCACACAACACATCTTATCTCAAGTGATGTGTTCAAAGCCAATGCTTTATTCACACAACTGCGTCCCACACTCAATTAGCTGTTGGTTAAGTGTGAAGCACCTGTGAAATGAATCTAAGTGTCCACAATTCTACTTATTATTCAGTCAGTAATTTTAGTGTGCACCCATAATTCCTCTGTGTAATTATAGGTGCACTGGCTGAATGACAAATCTTGCTCATCTATCTTCAGACACGCACCAAAGGCTTGGCAACACAGCACTATCTCCTCAACAATCCACAGATAGGACAAAGTATGTCAAGGAATTAGATATATTTTAGTCAAAGCTGCTCTTCTGAGATTTTGAGCTGACATTAAGTATCTTTACATTTATCCACTGCCGTGCCAAGTACTCCCTTTTTTTCACAAGAAATTATTGTTTGCCTCAGAGGAGACAGTATTTAGAGCATCATGAGATACTAATCCCTTTAGAAACCATTCTAATGAATTTCTCTTAGATAGGCTCCTTGCTCCCTGAGGGCAGAGTGAGGCTGTATTTATACAAACTCTTCCAACACCACACAACTCAGCTATCTGCCATCAAACAATAAAAACATATCCACAAGGTGTTAGACCCTGCATGTACATCATATCAGGAGGGCACCACACAAGCTGGATCCAATGGTAAATCCAAGACAAATATCAGCAATTATAAATCAGTCAAACCCAGCTTCCTTGTTTGAGACTGCCACTGGCTCTCTTCTCTGTGACTAATGGTTCATCCTTGCTGTTTGGGTAGAAAATGCTACAGCGCAGCCTGGAGCCCAATCAATGTCCTCCGTTTGCATATCAGTCAATAGCATCAGCTGTAAGGCCTGGCCAATTGATCTCTTCCTCCTTTTAAACTGGTCCATGGCTCAATGTGCTCCGCCACTTTAAGCAACATTCCCAAATCAATCAAATTACACTTTCAAAATATAATCTGTTTCAAGATTATTGACTATTTGCTAAGAATTGTAACTTGTGGTGGAGCCCACTGGATTACTGTAACTGGTTCATGTAGGCTGGTTCTTTCAATTTGTCCAAAATCAAACAAGACGTTAAACACACACTGAATTAGCAATTCAAATATTAACAGCCATTGACAGCAAATGCTTGTTTAACATTAATTAATCAAATAAGAATCAAAAAATGTGGCAAAACAATTTGTTAATCAAGATCAATTTCAGGAGAGTGCAAAAGTTGTCGAGGTGACAAGGGGCTGAATATTATATTGTATTAGATTTTAAAAATTGAGGCCTCTGGCATTATTAATACTTTTTTTGGACTTTCACCTTTAGTTAGAAAAAAAAAGAAAGAAAGAATCTGCAAATTCTAACCCAAATCAACCACTGTATTTTTGATTTGTTATATTCACTGCCACTGAATAAGTGAACTTTGGATGACAAAAAAATAAAAGAACCTTTCCTGCTGTTCCAAAAGCATCAACAAATAAACTGTCATAGTCCATTTAAGATTTCTTCCAGATGTTGTCGCCTTTATCAGCAGATGAAGTTTGCAGAGGAATAAGTCTAGAAAGTGGATCTTGAGTTAAAGTTGGCCTTATTTTTAGACTTCAGACCTTTAATTGTAAATAAATCAAATATATTCAATCACAATTGTAATATCAGTTAGCAAATTACTAACCATAAAGAATGCAGAGATGTAACAATTCATATAATCTTTAAGCCAAAGCTCAGGTAAAACAAGTAAAATACTTTCTCTTCATTCCAACAAGTCATTATTTGAATAAAAAGCCACCACAATATTTCAGTACTGGGCACCGTACTGCAATTACAAAGAGTCAAGTCAATAAGTCATGCCCCCTCACCTCAACTCTTTGTGTCTTCCCAGCAACATGACTGATAAACCATAGAATGATGAATCACCTTCAATCTTTCAGTCGGAATGGATGAACGGCAGAAGAAAGCAGTAGACGAGGAGTGGTGATGTAGCCAGTTCTCAGTTCTACAGAAAAATCATTGTGATGATGATTTTTCATGAGAACACACTACCAGTTCTGCCGACTGACAAAAAACACTCACTCAAATCAGTTTGATTTGCTGATTGATTCACTTGTTTCTCAATACAACTGGAAAAGAGATGTTCAAATGAAGAATGCTTTGAAAAATGTCTCTGTGTATAATGAAGACAAAGACAAATTCTGAAAAACAATATTTCTACAATTCCTCAGTCCACTGTGTCGAGTATCAAACTGAATCACTTGAAGTGGTACATTAGAAGCTTTTACCACTGAAGAGCCTTGAAAAGATCCTGTTTTTTTCCAGGTCTAATTGATCGATTGGTTGGCAAGGTGAACACATACATGTTAATTTCAATATGCAAACACAGCTTCTTGATCTGTGTGACTGGGCAGAACAACATTATTATTTATTGAAAATGTAGGGGTTGTAGAACCTTTGAACTGAGTATTGATGCTGATTTAAAGGTGGTCAATACTTTGCATTTGTGTGTTTTGCATAGTAGAGGCTAGGCTAGATAGCACATTAAACAGCATGCTAATGTACCTGCAAATGTCACTCTGATCCAGTTAAATACTGGTGTGGTTCTTAATTATCAACAACACTGTCTGCACATGACATGGATGCTGCAACACAGTTTGTTTACTTTGTCTTTCACTCCCTATGCAGGCCCAGCACCAAGATGAAGTGAGTGAGAGGGCTGTTAAAAATTGTGCAGTGGGCATTTTTTCTCATGAAATACAATTCATTGATTTAACCATGTAATAGCCCCAGAAAGGCTAAATAATAACAACAAAAATGAAAGAATATATTTATTAATCAGATCACTCATGTAGAACTGGCAGAGCGCTAAATACTATTTGAATTTATGAGTAATTCTCTATCAAAATCAACGGGGGGAGGTGCATAGAAACAACTGTTTGCAGCTTGCAGCTCTCTCTATTTCTCTCGTGTTGACCATCCCTTCAAGTCCCTGTTGTTTTCCTTCTGTCTGAATTGCTACACTGGAGGGGTAGGGGAAACTGGAATTAGGGGCAAAAGTTCTATTTAGAAGCATGAAAAGCAAGCAGGCTGAGACATCAAGGTGACATGTTCTGTCTATTGATTTCCTCTGCTCCATTTCAGTACTATGGACAGTACAACCCCATACAGTATACAAATAAGCTGATCCTCCAACATGGCTAACCAGCAGAATTCTTACTATTTTTCTATAGACGCAAAGCTTAAACAGAGGGGACACAAAGCTAAGCCTCCCTTAAATGC
Source organism: Chaetodon trifasciatus (assembly GCA_037975065.1). Taxonomy (NCBI): domain Eukaryota; kingdom Metazoa; phylum Chordata; class Actinopteri; order Chaetodontiformes; family Chaetodontidae; genus Chaetodon; species Chaetodon trifasciatus. Next base: position 3,705,942 of record JBBMOE010000026.1, on the reverse strand, counting down.
CCTTGTGGTGCTGGGCCTGTCTCTAAGCTGTAACTGTCCATCAAAGACAGGGACACACCCCTCCAGACTGCTGAGAGGAAAAGGAGCATTTCTGATATTTCTACAAAGACCTTTTTTTCTGTTTTTTAATACTAAAAAACTATTAACAATGCATTAAAAAAACAAACAAACAAAAAAAAAAACATGCTGACTACAAAACAAATGACCAAATTTAATTTCAGGTGGACTATAAGTAGTGTTGTTTTTGGCGGCCTGTTTTAATTTTAGTCTTAGTCTAGTATTTGTGTCAAGCTGTCATTTTAGTTTTTATTAGTTTTAGTCACATTCATATTCTTTTTAGTCTAGTCAAGTTTCAGTCGAATAAAAGTCTGAGCATTTTAGTCTCATTTTAGTCAGAATTATCCTTGACTATTTTTGTCTAGTTTTAGTCGACGAAAACTGATGACATTTTAGTCTAGTTTTAGTCAATGAAAATTGTATTTTAGTCTCTTTTTAGTAATGCACTTCTATTTAACCCAGTCAATATAGTATAACTACCTAGTAGTACAGACAAAACCAAAATTTTCTTTTAGCCAAACCCATTTCACAATTCAAACAAGGTTGTCTTATTATTACAGTATAATGAGATGAAATAACGTTATAACATTTCGTCTTGTATTGTTTTTGTCAACAAAAATGACGCAGAGTTTTTATTTTGTAAACCACATTTAGTCTCGTTTTTATTTGTCAACAATATTGCATTATATATTTAATTACAGTTACTGTCACATGACCAGCATTTACGTTGCATCTCTTCTCATTTTCATCACGTGATAAAGGTTCGTTGACGAGAATATTTAGTCTTAATTTTCGTTGACGAAAGCAATACTAACTTTAAGTACAGAGTTAGAATTTCTAGCATCATAGCAAATGTAAATGTACTGCAAAGTAAAAAGTACAATACTTTGATCTGAAATGTACAGTAATAGAGTAAATAAGTCAATACAAAAACGATGGCAGCCTTAAAAAAGTGGAGAAACTGCGGTGCAGATAAAAAGGCAGCAACGCTGACATTTGGTAGGTCAGTGCATGCACCTACAAAATAGACATTTTTTCCAGGTGAGAGAAGGCTCCTTCAGCTTCCCCTGCTATCGAATCCCCACATACCATGTGTATTTGTGTGTGAGAGGCAAAGTTAAAGAGAAAAACTTCAAGAATAAGAACACGAGGAATACAGTGACACAAAACAGTAAAATAACTATGACACTGTTTCCCCTGCTAGCTCCATTTCCAGGCCGTTTGGTGTTTGTCTTGCCTTTTTACCAATATGTACTCTGAATGGTCCCTGAACACAAAAACTCTGTTGAGATAGATAAAAGGACATTTGGCACGGGAAGGTAAGAGAGGTGTGTGAGAGTGAGAAAGTGGCAGAGAGGGAGCAAGACAGAATGATAAAGAAAGTGTGATGGGTAAAAAAAAGACAGAGAGCAGGGTAGCGAGACAATGAAGGTGAGGGAGTGAAAAACGACAAGGCGAGGACATGGTAAAGTGAAGCGAAGGGGATCAGAGGGACAAGTGGAGAGAGACAAAGTGGTGTTACAGCAGACAATGGCAGCACTTCACTTAATGGAAAGCTTTGCTGAATGTGTCTGCCTTTGTTTGTTTTAGTTGACGCAAAAGAGTCACTTCTGAGAAATCGGTGGCCTTCAAAAATGCAAGGCTTTCGTCCAGCTCCCAAAAGGTGGTTTAATAGGCAAGCAAATTACCCACAAGACCCCCAATTAGTGACAAAAGATAAAGCACAATCATTTCCAGCCGATCAGTCTTCCTCTGCCTGCTTCAGGTTGCCCTTTAATTTTTACCTTTACCTTTCTCTGCTCCATCAAAAAAAACTGCCAATTGTACAGTGATTTCTGATGCTATTTTTCCCCCAAAATGTTTACAGCTGTATTAAAGAGTTCAGAGTATGCATGGGTTGTTGGTGCTGCATTATTAGAGATGATTTAGAGCCTTTACTGATCATGTTGACAGTCATAGCTCAGATTTCTGAGCACCAACTGTACACACTCCTGATTACACATGGGAAAACAAATAACATTACTCAGTTTGATGTATATCCCTTTGGTAAACAGACATGGGGTAGACTGTGCCTATGGCACAACCTACAATACGGTGTAGCTGACGTGCCTCCTCAAAACTGTAACTACAGCTACAGACATACATACATATAAACATACAGGCAAACACAGAATGTATAAATTGTGTATACATTTCTGTGATTGCCTGTATGTTTAATTGCTAGTGCAACAAAATAATTTCTCAAATTGGGATCAATAAAGAAGCAGTCTACAGAGATCCTGCGTTGAGACAGCAAGAATTGTGAATGGTCAGCTTGGGCTGCTTTTGTTTTCTCCTCCAAGTGTCAAAGATACTTGATGGGATCTGAAGGAAGTTGAAGACAGGCTCAGTAATCTTGTGTTTTTTAGTAACACACATCTAACAAAGACATATGCACCAGGGTGAGAAGACTCTGGACTCTGGGCTGTATCAAACATATAGTATACATTGAGACCGTTTGATCTGGTCCGTGAGGCAATTCATTCATTCATTCATCTTCTATACCCCAATTATCCCTTTCGGGGTTGGGGGGGGCTGGAGCCTATCCCAGCTGTCAACGGGCGAGAGGCGGGGTACACCCTGAGCCGGTCGCCAGCCGACTGCAGGGCAACATACACACACACATTCACTCTCACACTCACACCTAGGGACAATTTAGAGTCACCAATTAACCTAATGAGCATGTTTTTGGTCTGTGGGAGGAAGCCGGAGTGCCCGGAGAGAACCCACGCAAGCACGGGAAGAACATGCAAACTTCGCACAGAAAGGCCCCCGCCTGACCCGGGGATCGAACCGGTGACCTTCTTGCTGTGAGGCACGCGCACTACCTGCTGCGCCACCGTGCCGCCCGTGAGGCAATTCATAAATGCAAAAATAATTACTCTGACATAGAATATAACATAAAATCATAGATGTTCTTTCGAGCAGTCCCTGAACACAACGCACATTGACATCACGTCAGTGCATCATGGTGCCTGTCAGATAAATGTAAGTAGATGCAGAGTATCACGCTTTCCAAGAGAAATGGACAAACAATTATATTTTTGAATGAAGTTGAATTAAAAGGCCAGCCACTGTGCTTGATTTAGTTTAATGGGGACGCAGTCATAGTGATTGAAAAGGTCAATCTTGGACATGTTTATGGCTCACAACGTGCCAAACTGGATGAGTTGCCAGGACAACTGATCTTGAATGAAGTTAACACTCTTCAGTGCAGTTTGGGTGCCCAACAGGCAGCTTTCACAAGACCACATTATGACACAGACAGTGTTCTGCAGGCAAGTTTTGTGGTATGTGAGCTAATAGCTACAAAGCTAAAACCTCATTCAGAAGGAGAATTTGTTAAGGAGTGCTTTGTTGCTGTTGTTGAGCAGACAAAGTAATTCATTTGAAAGTAATGAGATATTTTACTGAGTGGAGTAATACATGACTGATTGCACTACTTTTGTGTTGCTCTGTACTGTTACTGAAACAAATACACTGTTAATCTCAGGTCCCCATGTGCAAAATGTAGCTTTTCTATGCATTTTGGCCCTCCATTCACACATAAATGCAGTTTTGGGAAACTCCTTCCAGAGTGAAGACATTCACAAACTCAGTTTGTAGTGTGTGCTGTTATCTTGTTTGTTTAAATTAGGCGATTTTATGCAAGGGCAAACACGATCAAAGTAACGCTGGTGCTAACCTTGCGTTTACATGTTTACACATAAATCAACTGATACCCCTCTGCTAGACTGAGCAACAGAAGCATCAGAATGTGACGTTATGTAATCCAATACTCCCACAATACAGAACAATGTCACTCATTTTAGACGAGACTGGTCGGACTTCTAGATGCAGGTAGCGTACCAGTAATACCTTTTTTCTGATTGGCCAACATGGTTTTAGGGTAAGGATATATCACCCCCTATTGGTTTGGCATACTCTTGTCAGTGCTGTGTTTGTGTTTGTTGTGACATTTTCATGTGGTGGACAGGATTTTTCTGAGAATGATGAAGCAAAAACTGTTTTAGAAAATACCTCTGGATGTGTGTACATAGTATTAAGACAGACAAAATCTAAAACATAGCAGACAAATTAACACAATTTGGAAGACATGGATTTTGTCCTTATGTTTTCAGCAAAGTCATGTGACAGTGGAAGGAATCACTTCCAAGTATGGGGAAGGTTACAGTAACTATTAAGTCCTGTAATGTAGAGCACAATTCTAAAAAGCAAACATCATAAAACTGCAGATAAATATAAAAGTGCAATGGATAATGATAGGTACTGAAGGTTTAGTCAAAGGTGGTGAAGAACTTCAGAAGTTTTTAGTCCAGATGTAAAGGAGGTCAAGTTTTCATTGTTTTGGAAGTTAGTAAATGCTGCTCTTTCGTGTTTCGGTCAGATTCTGTGAATAGTTTAGTAGCAGAAGAAAGATTTTTGAGTGACATCACCACCACAGAGATACAGACAAGCAGAAATGATCTGAAGACTCATCATCAAGCTCATTTAAATAATTATTCATACATTCGGTTGAAGTCCTATTAAATCCTATTACACTTAAAACAAGTCTAAGTGTCGAGTGTAACTGTGGTGTAGTTTAAAGAATTACAGCCCTGTGTTACTTTTCTTTTTTCTTTTTTGTAAGTTATGATCAACAACAAATTCTCCTGTTTTATCTCTCACCTGTTCTCTCTGTCAAGCTATACTTTTTCATCCACCAACCCCGCTCCCTCTCTCTCTTGCCCACTGACTCCTCTGTCTATTTTTTTTTGATGACCTGAGAGGCAGTGGCCAATGAAAGACAAAAGGTAAAATGGATATGGATTTTTCTCACTCACCCGACCATCCCGGAGATGATTAAGTAGTTCATCAAGCAGAAATATAGAATTCTTCCCGGCGTGCTCATCGACCTGTCCTATAGATACATTAAAATGTCGGCAGGAAATCGTTGCAGAATGCACCACACTACACATCGACTGCGAGTCTCTCCTGCTCAATTGATCTCTGTTGTATGGTGGTTCTATGGGTGTCCCAAGTGACTCGAGCGTTGCTTAACACACATGAGCTGTCACACCTGAATAAACATGTGACTGATGGCGGAGAGCTACTTCTCTACATATTGTTACGAGTGGAGTTTCACTACAGTAAGAAGTAGCTGGGTGGCAGTTTACTAAATTTAAATTTAGATTGAAATGTACTTCACTTTCTTCACAAATACATCAAGTCAGTTATTTCAGAACACATCATTATTTAGACATTATGGAAATTCAAACTTTGCTTCAAAATCTGTTAATTTACAGGATACCACATTGCCACAGAAGGCCTTTTTTGATAATACAGAATATGCAGCAAACAAAGAAGAAATCAGTTTAGAGTCATCTTAATGTAATTACAGTACAGATAACGTGTCAACATGATCTGACCATGTCTGCGTTGTGTCGGACTGAAATCAATGGACTCTTTGTAAAGGTCTTTGGTCCAGAGGGGACTGAGGCCTCTTCCTCTATCCGTGTGTCCTGGAAATGTTAATTATATGCCTGCACAACAAACAAAATGATGTGTGGAGGACCGTCAGGAGCGCAACATGTGATCCATGGTTTGAGTGCTAGGATCATGTATTACGTTAGATGTGCTCCACTCTTATATAGTTCTGGAAATTAAGCTATGTGTTAGTCTGTGTTAATTGAATAGTTAATATTCCAGTTCCCAGTGTTTCCCACTGGTTTTCATGATGTGTCACACTGAGGACAGAACGAGTGAGAATCCAATTTGCAAGCGCGTAGCCTTCAAATATTCCCCTTTAAAGTTGGAGGCCACTTCTGTCCACAGAAAGAAAGTAATTAATGGAAATGAAAGTGATGAAGGTTATCAATGCAGTCCCTCAGAAGCCAAGGATCCTCTCTCTTCCAAATACATGTCCTGGACTAGAAAAACTTCTACACACTTGCTGTACTCTTCTTCTTTATCTCGTCATTTCTTCTGCTCTTTCTGTCCTTCCAATTTTGTTTTTCTGTTTCTTTCTGAGATCCTTCTGGCCATTGACCAGTTCATAGCATTTTCTGGCATTGTCTTTTTCACTTTTGCTGATAACTGAAAAGCTCCCAAAGGATCTTCTAAAGTAAGAAGAAAGACTGCAAAGTTGGCTAAAAGCTACAAGTCCGGTACCATTAGCCGTTGCATACCCTTTGTCAAATGAACCAATTATTATTTTGTAATCCCACAATAATACTAAAAATGTTCAAATGTTTGTGTTTTTATTGGTTGTAATTAGTTATTTACCCCTCTGTGTGATTTTGACTTGTTTTTGACAACACTAATTAATCAATTAATTAGTTAATTAATTCTGTTAGAAATAACTTGTTAATTTAATTTGCACATTCATTCATGCATTCATTCATTCATCCATTTATCTGATATTTATTTTTTTAACCAGCTGCTGGAAACACGCTTGATAAGAGTCATTTTCATAATCATCCAATGTGAAAAATATTGGCTAATTGCAGCTTCAAAGAAAAAAATACTCTGGTATCCCCAGTGGACATATTGAAATACACTGTCATGCTGCTGCCCCCCACTATCCACTCAGATTTAATGCCATGTTCATGTCATATCAGAGTTATCATGATTACACGTTTCTGGATTGCAAATGCTATTCACATCAATATATATAATATATCCAACATAGATATATGCTTGGAAATCAGGCAAATCTGGACTCCACATGTCAGCCAAGGTTCGTTATTCAGTCCAATTAATCCAAGCTTTAATGAATATTATGTCATATTATCATATTAACCTTCACTCTCTGTTATCCAATGTCATGAGCACTCAAATGTTGTTACCATGAGCATCTTTCCCATCCCTATCATCCATCCTATTTGACATGAATGCAGTGTAACCCTGGGACACAGAGAATGATGAGGCTGCACCATTTTTCTACAAGATTGTCAAATCTTTCCACAAACAATTATTCTGTGCCATTAGAATAATTTGAAAGATCCCTCAATCATATAAAAACTGCACACATGGTGGGTTTAATGTGTGTTATGGACCCATGGACATCGGCTCATTATGTGCCTGGAATAATAAATATCCATAGTCCCAGTCCATCTCCAGCCCAGAGCTACCACCCCCATCCACCCAGGGATGGTAAATATTCCAACACTCATCCTGCATCCATCCTAAATGACCACTGCACCAGTCATTGCAGATACATGTTTCCACTGCTAATGTCTTCAGCATTCAAATTCTACACTGTATGTAATGTTTGTGCTGCCAAATTGGCATGATGGAAATGACTCATTCTGTAGCTAACTTCCATTAGCACCACAGTAGGAACCGTATCAGAAATCCTGCATTAGAGTTGCTATAATTGCATAACATATATCTGAAATACAGAGCGACATTAGACAGCCACAGAAGGGAGCAGCTGTACAAAGACTGACAAGGTGTCTGAGGTAAGTTTTAGAAAGCCAAATTTAAGCTTGCCAAAGCTACTTCTAATGCAGTAAAGAGCACTTTAAAGGAAATATCACAGCCTATTGCTGAACATAGCTAATTAAGATCTGAAAGTATAAATAGGCAGAGGAAGAAAAATGACACCTGAAAACTAATTGTTAGGGGACCTCTAGCACAATTGTGTTTTGCATATGGCATATAATATATTACCAGCTCTATCCTGAGTGAATTATGTAGTGGGTAGGTGTTGTATGATGACAAAAGAAGACATTTAAGATAAGTTTTGATNAAATCTAAGAGTCTATGACTCTTCTATCTCTGGCCTATTAATTGTTTTCAATGTTGTATGGTTGTGACTGCACAAGTTTAGTGTGTTGTCATCCACTTAAACAATGCTGTCATTGTTTGTAACAGTGCGTATGAATTGACTAGATAAGAATTAAGATGGCATGAGCAGGGTGGAATGAACAAATGGAAGAGAAGCTTTCATTCAAGGCCTCACGGTGTGTTGGTATACATTCTGAGTCCGTAACAGGTGTGAACAGCTCCTCTCTCAGTCACTCACACACACTCACACACACACACACACACACACACACACACACACACACACACACACACACACACACACACTGCTGTTGTCATGGAAACCATCTCAATGAGCCCACACTTTGACAATTTGAAGATCATGTGTTGAGGATGAGAACTATTTTGATTAGTGAGGACTCAAAAAACATCATATTTCAAGCCAAACTATTCACATACACATACACATACACATACACCCAGACTGCAGCGCATCCATAACTCAGCTTGCAGCGGACATGAATCTGGATCACTTGGTTAAAGTGACAAAATGATCGTGGTCATGGTTGAAAGAAACCAACGCTGACTGTCAGGTATCCGCCGTGACCCATGTGGACTGAGGCTCTATGAAAACAACATACAAGTGACAGAGCTGTGCTCCTGACAGACAACAGTCATTACTCACACAGTCTCTGTACAGTCTTTCAGTCTCTGTACAGTCTTTCAGTTAATTATATAAAAAAAGGGTTGTTTTTAGGCATTTTCAGAAAACAATAATAATAAAACTGAAATAATACACAGTCTTCATCAGCTGATGGACCATGCCATCATGGGACCAGAGTGTCACACTAACAACTGAGCCAGTTCCATCCAATGATGACATACTTGTCAACATTGGGATATGAAAATAAATATTATATTTAGACATGAGCACACACAGTGAATCCTAAAATCACAACTAGACAACCACTTGCTTTAAAATATCAGAGCAACAAGGATTGAGTTAGTTCCTACATTAAGTGACTACAGTCAGGTGGTCAGAATCAGATACCCGGTTGAAAGTGAAATGCTGTGAACATCCCTGCATTATATTAATGAAAACACTAAAGGCCATTTAATACAACACATTTATTTATTCATTACTTATCACTTATATATTATGATTCAGTCTACTCAGGCTACTGGCAAGAGAGACTATTGGTAACTTTATTTGTATTGTTTGTATTTTAATTTCTATGTATTTAAACAAGAAGCCAGGAGAGAAGCATAAAACACAAGAGAATCCCAGGAAAAACCGGAGGGTTGACAGGTCTGCTGAAGAAGAAGAGATGTGGTTGAAGGCTCTCAACAAACTGCTATTTTCCAAGGTCAAGAATTAACTTCAATAAATTAACTCTGGCGATAGTGGTAAGTGGTAGTAATGTGATTGGATCATTTATGGAAGCTTATATACTGTACCATTTTGAGTGTAAAATATATAAATTAATTATACATATATATATATATATATATTATATGTGTATTCCTATGGCAACAAGACAGTCAGTAGTCACATTAGGGGTTATGTAGCCTTTTAAGAATTGATAATTATCCAACAAAAAACATAGCAACATGGCAACATAACTACAAGTAAACCAACAACTAGACCAATCAACCCAGCGATAGTTCAGTAAATGAATGCGTATGTTAATGGCACCACTGGACACTGATGCATGTATGAACATTGCATGATACCAGTAAGAGCAGTTGGGTTAGAGATTCAATTGAAGTTATCAAAAAATAATAGACAGACAAAAAGCTACCAACAAAGGACTTAAGCTAATTGAAATACTACATTTACAGTAAGTAGCTGCAGTTACCTATGAGATTGTGTATTTGCATAACATGCAATGTGCTGAAATATCTGTTACTTCTATCCTGTTTTCCCCTCTTTCCCCTCCCTCTCTCCTGAAACAATTAGACTTGGTCCCTCTTTTATAGCTCAACAGACATACAGAGGATTGCTCCAGTGAATAAGCATTACCCAACACTCCTTGACCTCTCCTCAGACAGAGAGGCCGAATCTAAGGCAACTTAATTTCAGGCTTCCTCCCCGTGGAACTGAAGGCCAATGTCAAACTTAGTGAATGTCTACACACACTTCCATCTCATCTCTATTCCATCTACAGTGGCATAAATGAACAAAGGGAGAAAAGGCAGATTCTAATAGCCCCATTACGACAACCTTTAACAGGGTTGCCTTTATTCACTCACTTTGTTGGACTGACAATTCTGTCAATCTAATTATAGACAAGATGCCCTGTCATCTCTCCACTGCGTCCAATTGTCCTCAACATGTCAAATCCATTGTCAAGTAATGTGAACATTTTATCATTATCATGTAGATCAGAAGGCCCAGTTGTTTCTGCTGCTGCAAGCTCAGTAGAAGGCATTAATTCTGTTCTTACTAGTGCATGTCCTATAATGTCACCAGTAAAGGGAAACACACTACTACATACTTCTTTGTATACAGTATGTGTAGAGAGTACAATGTGTATTCCTATGGCAACAAGACAAACACTCAATGGCCACATTTCAGTTGTTTATGGCTACAATGCAAAGAATATCTATGTTTTAGAGAGATAAATCAAAGTACTTCTTAAATCAAAAATTCAACCTAATGATAGTGATAGATAGAACTCTGGACATCACCAACATTCACCAAGACTATGAATACCGACACCAAAATATATGGTGTCGAAACATTCACTCTGAACCACCAATTTCATGGTGCCGCAAGAGAAAAGCCAGGGAAGAGCTTATGTCATTAGGATTCTATCATCTGGGGGACCATGAACGACTGTATGACACTTTGAGCCAATTTCAGAGATGCTAAGATATTTCACTGGAAAGGTGAAAACTTTGACTTCCTGGTGACATAAAGGAAAAGTGTGGGGATCACCACAGCCAATAGGCGCCATCCTCTGGGTTCCATTTGTATCTGGATAAAGATTCACGGCAGTCCATCCAATAGTAATGGTTGGCTAACCAACATTACATCCCTGGAGCCACAGTGCTATGGCTAATTGTTTATTTTTATATGCTGTTTGACAATAAACATAACCACATTAAGTATCATCATGACAGTAGTCTATGGTACTTGTGAATGGAAGTGGTATGTGTACTGTATAAAGACAAATGAATACACTGTATACTAACAGCAGTATGAATACTATGTGTTTTTAGCAGTGGAAATGAGCATATATTTTAATAACTAATAAAAAATGTGTGGTCATAGTTTGTATTATTTCATATCACAGTGAGCACAGACAAACAGCTGATGGAGCAGCAACAAAAAGACAACTGAGAACTTGAAAAAATTCCTCATATCAGAGAGGACACAAGCAAACGTGCAGATAGGTAGTCTTTTTTCTTGATTTCCCTCGTCCTTTTTACACCACAGTGGTCATGATAACAGAAGTTAGCACATTTAGTGTTTCAAATAAAGGTGACTTTTACATATTTTTATTACTTTTATTTATTCTTTTTTTTAAACAAGTGTTTTTTTCAGTAAAATTGATTTAGTCATCAGTATGTTCTGGCACTGTGACACTGTGCAATCTTTTATTCTGCATTTCTTAATTGTTTTTTGACAGTTTCCCTGTCAGTTTCCCTGTCTATTTAAGCTCATAAATAATATGACACATTTACTTCTTGAGAGTCGAGTCCTTGTTCCAGGACTGATAGATTAATAGTCACTTTTGAACAGATCTAATCATTAAATATCATCACAGCCTCATGAAAATAGTTTTTACTTTCATGAAGAAGTCATGGGGGATCATCATCATACCACTGCAGAAAGCTGCATGATGATGTCCTGATGAGCACATGATATTGGTTAGCAGTTAGTCTTATTATGAGGCTATTCCATCAAACCACACACACGTATGCACACATACACATGTGCAGAAACACACACACTCAGCTAAATACAAGAGACAGAGATGACTAAAAAGGAAGCTCAGATACCTATTAAATACTAATCTTCACCAAGGCTATTCCTTCAAATATCTCTCTCTACTCTGTCCATCCTATTTTTGGCATCTTATCTTACTCTCACTCTCTGTCTCACACACACACACAGACTCGCACGATTTTCATACCTCTCCCATCACACCTTAAGCCTTCCAAGGCTCAAGGATTTAGAGCACAACTCTCTTCTCTCCAGCCCCTGATCCAAACCTTTAATAAAGCACTAAGCAGCGTATTACACTTCATCCACGTTATTAAAAATTGTCTCTGAGTGTCTTATGTTATTCAGCTCCTCATTTTGTCAGAAACATCCAGCATGTGGAGGCAGACTGACAAAGCCAGAGCCTGAAGAAGATAATAATTATATGGGCTTATGATAAATGATTCCATTCATTTTGATGATTTGTCAGCACAAAACCTTGAGACAGACAATGCTGCTGATCGTTGGAGAGAAAGTGTATGGCCACAGATATTTCACACAAACTGCCTTTTCAGTGTTATCTACTGTGAAGGAAAGGAAAGGACATGCTTGAACTGAAGAAAAAATGGAAGAGGATAAAAAAGGAAGGAGTGCATAACCGGAGCAATGAGAAACAGATGCAGAGAAAAAGAGAGTGGGTGAAAGAGGAGGTGAAAATGAGACACAGGAAATGGGGGACTATCATCTTTAAGTAACAAGGGCCCTTGTCTGATCCCCCCGACACACCCCCTCCTCCTTAGTGACTCAGTCACCACGGCAACAGAGCAGAGGGTAAATCGCTGTGGCGCTTGCCCTCGGACGTGTTGTGCATTGGAATGCTGAGTGCCCTGCTGCCACCGTGGGGTGGCATACACACGTCTGCTTGCACACACACACACACACACACACACACACACACACACACAGACAAACACAAGGGCACACATCAGTATTAGCAGCCACAAACAACTCTCCTGAAACTCCAAAAGCCACACACCAAAATCCAGTAACCTCAGTCAATATAAGGGACATGTGTGAACAATGCATTCAACTCATACAGTGAACATCACTTATAGCATTTCCTTGACAGAATGGTGTTTGCTTTATATTCATGTCACCCTCAGCTTGTCTTCAGTCAGACTTATGGTGCAGTGTTTTTTTTTTTTTTTTTGCCTTGACATAACTCCACATTTGCTGATTCCATTAGCGGGAAAGTAACATTTTGTATTTAAATACTAATTTGTCTTAAAAGCTGTAGCAGACAGCTTGACACACTGGAGGAGGATGTTTGAAGAGTTTAGAATTCACAAATCCTTTCGGGTGACACCAGTAAATTAAACATCTTCTTAGTGTGTTGGAAGGATGGAGGTGATGAACACGGAAATATGGAAGCTAAAGTGGATTAATTATGAACTTTTCCACGGGTTCATATCAATTACTTAACTGATACATTGTTAAAAATAATGAATGATTTGATACATATTAAAATATAAGTATTGGAATCATCATTATTTGTACAAGGCTTTGCAATTTCATATTTTTTCCCACTTTCCCATCTCACAATTGCTCCTCTGCATTAGTGTTAACAGTTGATATTTGGTCACCACTTTAAAGACGGCTCTCTTCAAATGTGTGCCTGTTACTTCCCTTTGGTTTGGCCCTTAAATTTTAGCATGCACAAAAAATGGTACCTTGAGTTTATAAAGACATTGCTAAATTAAGAGAGGCATCTGTAAAATGTGGACATAATGTTAATTATAATAAAAAAAATAAAGTAATTATCAGTAAAAAGGCTTAAAAAAAACCTTTGATATCTAATAATATAAAATATACAATAATACAGGAATTACAAGTTAAAAAAATGCAACTTTGACTTTCAGTAGTTATTCATGTAAATACTACTACTACTCTTTACAAGATACATATGATCACTCCAAAAAGCCTAATTTCAGTTGCACAAAACAACTTCTAAATAAATAAGACTACTGTAACCAAATGAAAATCTGAAATCACAAAGACACATAAAAATAAATAAATGAATACATGCAGCACACCTTTTAAACGGCTAATGAAAAGACAACTTATCTTTCATCAAAATAAAAAGCGTCAGCAATCATTTTAGTATGACAACTAAAGTTAAGATGCATTCACATACAGCTACACTTCATTCTCTGTCACACATAATACTTTGCCCCTTTCAATGAGCCAATCTGTTTTTTGACTGGGGTTTCATTTGAAAACTGTATTGTACAAAGAGGGAGGAAACCTTATCACTCTACATTCAAGTGATCATAGCTATACTATGTTTGTAATCTTCTTAAAATTAAAGATGAAGATGGTGTTGTGGGGCGCTGGCAAGTGAAACATGTTGTCTGTACTAAATTTGTCAAAATTACCCACCAATGTTGCAATTATGGGGAAGACTTTATTTGAGGAGGTGTGAAGGAGTATTTATCAAAGTTTCTGACTCTTGTTAATAAGTGTCATTTGGTTTATTATGTGATTTTTAATGCAAAGTTGACAGTGCTTGAGATGTCGTTATGACAACTTCACACCAAGACAATATAACCTGTCATAAACCAGTCGTCGAAGGGCAACTTATCAAACTTAAGAAACTATTGAGCATTACGTGTTAACATTACATTAAACTGCCACGTGTGGTTTGTTTAGACATTGTCTGTCATGATAAGTGTATCATGAATATTTTGTTTGACCTCAACTACAGTGGTACAATTTAGATGAGTCATTAAAATGTCATTAAATTTTATTACACTGTCAAATGCTTTTGTAATGGTATCATGAATAATTTACTTGACCCCAACTACATCAGTAAAATCTGGACTTGTCATTAAGATGTCATTGAATGTTATAAAGGCCAGTTTGACGACAGGGAATACATTAACTTAACCAAGCTGATAGAGTTTCCTGATGGCCAGTTACTAGCTTTACGTGTCGTCTGAGACAGCTGTGTTCAGCTGTAAATTCACATACCTGCTATGGCATGTTCATGACAGATTATGTTGCCTTGGTTAGCACCAAGTTGTTGTAACAAAAATTTGTCAAGTATGTATGAAAAATGACTTAATTGACGGAATGGCACCTAATGACATCAGCCATAAACGATCATAAAGACTCCTTATGTTCATGACAGGTCTCATGTTGGCATGATGTCATGGTTATGATGTGTCATGTCAGCCTTACGCACACCCTTTGAGAAAAGTGTTTTTGTCACACAGTTGTTGGATATGAAGAACATGATGTTGTTTTTAAAAAAGGACAGAAAAGTGCAGACGTAGAAAGACAAAGCGAAAGGGAGCGTGACAGAGAATATAATAAAGGGAAGATATAACACAGAGGACAAAAGAAAAGAAAACTGAAAATAACATCGCAGTAAGGGCAGGAAAAAACAAGAGAAGGAGGGTTATGAAAGAAGAAAAATGAACACAAGATGAGACGACGAAAAGAGAGGGAGGTGAAGGAAGGGGTATGGGTAGAGAGTGAGAGCAGAGTAATGTTAGCAAAGAGGGAAGAAGAGAAAGGTAGGCACTTGTTTTAAAGAGTTTAAATGGGCTGACTGCTGGCATCACAAGGATTGGCAGTGAAATCCCCAGTGATGCACTAAAAGTGTCTTGCATCTCGATGTGATAACTCTGTTGTAGTCACCTGCTGAGCTGTAAACCTTAGAGCTATAACCCTAGTTTGTATTGAACTCAATGTAGCAGTTCAAAGCAGAAACAGACTGAACATAGGACTGAAGACAGTGTGAATCAGTGCAGAGAATCAAGTCATTATGAACAGGGATGGTTTCACTCGGTGACGATGATTATGAATGGTTAACAGATTATCAAATATTTCTTAGTTTAAATAAATGTAGTATAAATTCACAAATACATGCATTTGAAGTATTTGCAGTTTTCATCAAAAACATGTTTGGATGTTGTTTCATTTACATAAAAACTGTTGAACCTGCAGTAACAGACTGCATGTTGCTTAAATCTTCACTCGTTAAATCGTTGAATTCATGTGCGGGGACTCCCCTGACACTGCTCGATTCACATAAATAAAATATAAATAAATAAATCAATTCAATTGAAATAGCTGTAGCCAATCAGGTGGCTCATTCGCTTTCAGCCAAACCTATAAGCATTGATTTGAGGCATTGATTCAAGGGTATCATTTAATGTGATCACATTGTGCATATCCATATACAAACACACAAAATTGTAAAATAACTTTTCAGACATGAAATATTATTCCCTGCTGTGGAATAGTGTTGTGTAGTTTTGGCATTTGCTTTGTTAGAACATTCAAAAGGTGCACAAAAGTCTGACATTTGCTACTATGTGAAGGGTCAGATCGCAGAGGCTGAGACGCTCTACTGTATAGTATATCTGACATTGCATCTACCCGCAGGTCAGCCTCAATATGGAGTCTGAATGAACTAGCTACCTAGTTAATGGATGATCCTAGGTTGTTCGTCAGAATTCTATAGCTAACTTGTTGGCTAACATTACATCTAAATGCTACATCACCAATTTAGCAAGCATTCATAATTCAAACATATTTAAACTGACAACAGGAGGGTTATGACTTACCTGCGATGCATATCATCATATGAAATCATACCCTCGAATCTACACTTACTTGATTGGCTGAAATGGAAGGAGCCAGTGGACCCACATATGTTTTTGATGAAAATTGCAAATATTGTGAATTGAAAAATAGTTATGAGGACAAAGTCAAGTATATATTGTGAAACACATTTGAATCCTTCTGTGCAGGGGCCATTTATATGTGCTAGCTCATTTGATCGCTCAGGGAGGGACTGTGCTTCTTTGCATGTAATGATTACAGATGAGCACCAGGTGTATTAATTGGAGGTAGGTGGTGGGAAGCACACGGTTCTTACCCTGAGCCATAAAGTGCAAGCCAAGCCGTGTAATGTAAGTCTATTTCATTAATCATCTTTGCAATAAATGGGAACATGACCCAAAAGGAAAATTTATCTTGGGTGTCTAATTACTTTGTTCTGTGTCTCTGATGAATATGCATCAGGAACATTCCACACCACCTGCTGAAGTGAGGAAAGTTTGAACAGTCACTACATTTTGTGTGCATTCATTAATAATGACTGACTCCACATATATGCCTATCGTCCTCTCTGGTATTTCCTGTCATGCTTTAACTTTTTTCAGCTCAGTCTCAATAAGAATTATGTTCAGACTGGATGATTCTGCACATCACAATTTACATCCAGTGCAAGACGTTACCGTAACCTTAGCCAGTTTTTGTTACCTAACCCTGAGTTTCACCATGATCTTTCTCTACTTACTGTAGATGTCATGGGCAGATATAAAGAAGTAAAGAATAAGAGATTTGGCAGTTATTGACACAATTTGAAGCTTGGTAGAATTGTCCAATATCATAATCCATGTCTGATGATTGGGTTGAATTGTCTAAATGGTAGTCCCAGTATGATTGGAGAGTAAAATTGCACAACATTAACTTCTCCATTTTTCCTGTAGTAATATTAGCACCACAATGACTGACTGCATAAATGCTGCTGGACATGGGTCGGAGAGGACAGATGTGTCTGGTGCACATCTGTCATACACTACATACGCTACATTTTTGAGCAATTTAGTACTTAAACATGTCATCAAAGTTGGCAATTAGCTGTACTCCCACTTAAAAGTTTATCTTCAGCAACGACCTTTAGAAATATTAAAGTACATAATGTAGATCAATGTAACACTTTCCTTGAGAAACAAACAAAAAAAATACAAATGATTTTCAAAGTGAAGTGTAGATAAGAGCTCTGTGCGCCTTCAGGGAATCGTCCTGATTCAGAAACAACATATCCACCTCTGTACTGACGACTAAAAAGGTGCCTTCCTTCCAGAGCTGTCTTTACAGCAGCATGTTCCTGATACACTGTAGTCAAGCCTTAGCTGTTTAGGAAACCTTTACATAATGATGTGCAATGCAGAGCTTTCAATTTTACATTTATTACACGTTCAAACTCAAGAATATATGCAGCTGTTTCATGACTGACACAATGTCCATAGAGGATTTCTGTGCGTATGTGTGGTACATATTTATATGAAACTGCTGAAGTAAACTCAGCACCCCTTTTCAGGCCCAAAGGAGCAGATGGAACAGATTTCAAAGTGAAACCTCTGAGCAGGAGAAACAGTAATCAATTGCACTTCAAGCATCTGGAAATATATATTAGATTGAAAAATATTACTCTGTCACTTGGGAACAGAGCGACAGAGGTTTATACTAACCTATCAGCAGCGACACAACTGTAGCCTTACGTAATATAACCACCACCTCACCGCAGCATCAGTGTCAGCTGATTCCACCACGTTCCACAAATTTTACTAAAACGTAACCCTTCAGTTCATTCAAGAGGCAAATTCTTTGTCGGTTATCATTTCAACCAAATTGAAAGACATTGATTAATACTGTTTCTGTATATCACGTACATATCATCTTTTGAATTGTAAGTGTGTGGTTTTATTGGAAACACAAGATTTTTTCTCAGTGTGTCATCATCATTCTTGAGACTCTTGAGCATAAAAACCCCAAATCAAACTGCCTCAAAGCTCTACTTTGCCATAAACGGTGTAAATGTCTTACAGATTATGAGAGGCAGGATCTCATAGCGACACTTTATTTGGCTCCCACAGCACTGAAACAAAGCAGTGCACTGATTTCCTCACATGGTAAAGAGATGGTTATATTGGGACTTGTTCTCCTTGTCACTTCTTATTAAAACTCTGCTTATTCAGGTGGCCGGGAATCAATTAATTATCGCTTAGAAGTCATTAGTTTCACACAAACTCTCTTCCAAGTAGGAAAACAATCATCGCTGTTACTGCTTCATTAGCTGACTAAAAATGTTGATGCTTTTTTTTCTCTCAGACACTGTTTAAGTTAAAAATGATCAGTCGTGGGCATGAGCAGGCTGTCAATAGGTAAATTAATTATGCCAATTTGATGAGGTGAAGTGAGAAATGAGGACAAAGAGAGACATTCCTTTATCCTAAATGGCTGGAGATGCTTAATCATTCAGTGACAGCCACACATCACGTCTCTACACAGGATGACAGTCTTATGTATGTATCTTCACACTGAAAAAGTGATATGTAGTCATAAGGCCAAACCTTCTCTACATCTATGGCTACCAGCACACGTATGTGTGTGAAAACTAAGTGTGCAAGCATGTAAGCACGACCTCTGGACAAGTGTTTGCTGTGGTTGCTGCTGTGAGGGAATCTTGGCAACGGTCATTAGCTTGTAATGGCCTCCTCAACACAGCGGCACCCAGTAATTAAATAAAGTGATGCTCACTCCCTCCCTTTTCTACTCCCAGTTAACCAAATGTCAGGGGGAGAGAGATGCCATTGACACAGATGGATGCATATTGAGGCTAAAATCTCACAAAGGCTGACATTTGGACCAGATAGATGATGTGAAGGATTGAACTTGAGCTCCCACTGACAACACAGCATGGTGCTATCATTAAAAGCTTAAGAATAAGAGATCTCTTATTCTCAATTTGTGTTGTCTAAATACAGTTTGTCTTCTGTTTTTCATTGATTGTCATTAAATTCATTTGGTTACTCAATTTTATCGTTAAACATTTCCGTTGAAATCAGAAAGACTATCTTCCTGCTTGGCGTGTTTATTTTGATTGTTTTCCTGGTTTTTCCTCTGAATTCAAACGACATCAACCAATCAATTTTTGACATAACTGGCTTTGTGTAAGCCAGGTAACCACATGCCAGGGCTCAGCATGGTCTCCTTGCCAAATCACAAGCCACCTCCTCTGTGGCTGTGCTATCCGCAATAATTTATGTGTAAATACTTGCGTAATGCCGGAGTTGCCACAAAGACACTGTGAACAAGAATGGACAATGTGGTGTGATTATGTATGTGTGTGTGTGTGTGTGTGTGTGTGTGTGTGTGTGTGTGTGTGTGTGTGTGTGTGTGTGCCAAGTTTTGGAAGTCAGATGGGAGAACCTTGTAGAATGCCCTATTCTATTGTCTAGACCTCATACTATTGGACTGATGTTTGGATTTTACATACTGTATGGACTCAAACATTTTTGTATCAGATGGAATCTGTACTTGGTCATATGCTAAGGATACCTGATGAAGATGTGAGGTGATTCAAATCGATGCAGCTGTACTAAACAAATCTATTTGAGAAGACCAATCCCGCATGTGGGTGGCCTTCTCTAAAACTGGCACTATAAACATGCCACCAAATGCCCAGTGATGAAGGAAGCACTATCGGAAGAAAGTGCTCTGTTGTGTTTGACTTCAGTTGAGGTCATAGACTACTCAATAGCCCTTTCAGGTCTACAATAGCATTGCTAGTTCTGCTCAGTTATCCCCTAAAATCACTCTGGCTTGTATCCTTCCTGTATTTACCCGTCCTGTTCATTCTCTTTGCAGCAGCTGCAGACTTTACTTGTTGACATCAGTAAGTCTTACTATTTCAGTTTTAAGCCATATAGCTGTTTATTTTCTAGAAAGACCTTGAGAACACAGCTATGGCAAACAGACAAACAAGCAGCAACTCTTTTTGATCAGCTCTCTCTTCATTTCAGTGCCAACCATCAGTAAAAGAAAAGAAACAAAATTGGGTGAAATGAGCAAAGTGTGGATTGCCTCAACAAGGAGACTGGCCAATTTGAGTTCAGTGTCAAAATAATAAAATGAAAAGCAGCTGTGATGGTAGTGGATTTAAGCCTTGGTTGAGCTTCAATAAATGGCAGTGCTGCTGAAGACAACAGCAAAACAGAAGTAAACTCTTTGGTCTTGGACAATGTCCCTGGTTTTACTTTCTGCTGAGAGTTGTTTGTGTTTAATGAATGTGAGCCCACTGTCCTTAATTGAAATGCCTTTGATTGGTACTGTTTGCTCCAGTGGAACGTTACGAATGGACACTGGTTAGAATTCTTCGTATACATGAATTGACACTTAAAGTCACTAAACTCATACATTAGCCTGTTTGGGTTTGAATAAAAGATCACTCCTTTCCAAGTCACCTACTTATACTGACAAGAGGATGAAACAAATGTTTGTTTTTTCTAGTCTAGGCAGCAGGGTCACTGGATTTGGTGCAGCGTGAGGGAGAAAGGGGGGGATGATTGAGTTGTATCAACAGTTGAAACTTTTCCTAAGCCCTGTAGCTGGCAGGTGATCACAATAAAGGAAGAAAAGTAAGGTAATTTAGCTTCTTTTGACTCCAGGCAATCCTTTGGCATTTTCTAAGAGCTTTAGATTAGAGCAGGGAGGAGAAAGGATAAGAAGGGGAAAGGGTCTGCTCAGACTAATTGCCTAAGCAGCAGATCAATATCTGAGCTAAGAAGGAAAGACCACAGCTCAGTGACAAGACTGCCAATAGGTCCCAGGAGTTCAAATGTTCCCCTGGGTTGGGATTTGTCATTCTTACTGGAACAGTGAAATCAAAATGGTTGTTGAGAAAAATGTGGTGGCTACTCCCAATGAGTGGTCAATTCGAGGACCTTCAACATCTCAGGGTGGTGTCACAGTATACTGAGTCTCTTACCTGCTGCCATTTTCCTTCATCTGTTTGCATGCTCAGTCAGTACTTTTCCACTCTCCCCTGCCAGTCACGGCCACCTGCCCACTCACCTGATCCCACACCTGAGATTCATTCCCAATCAGTCTTGTATTTAAGCTGCTCTCCCACACTCACTCAGGGCTGGACTGTTCTTCCTTCCATGCAAGACTTTCCAGCAATTACTACTGGACTGATCTCTCATTGCTGAACCTGCCTGCCTTTGAACATGTTTGTTCTCCTGTTCCCTGGTAAATAGAGTCTTGACCTGTACTTCCTGGATCCTTGTTTGCCTGTGACTGTTTGGTGTGTGCTGCAGCAAATACTTAAAGAGACTCTGAAATTTGATGTTTTGCACTTCCTGGATCTTTGCCTGCCTGTGACTGTTTGATGCCTAGCTCCCCAAACATTTCAAGAAAATCTGATTTTCGATTGAGAGTTTATAGTTCAGAACTGATCTTTGAACTTCATTGTTTCTTATCTGTCTCTGCCAAGCCTGAACTGAAAGTTGCTACAAGCTATACCTGTGTTCTGGTGGTACTACAACTGAGTCCTAAATCTACCTGTCACAGGTGGGAGTAACCACAGAGTAAAGAAAAGTTCAAAATAAATTTACTTTGCTGATAAAATGGCTGTTCCACAATACTTTTAGACATCTTCAGTAAAATGACTTGAGGCAATTAAGCTATTATAAGCAAAACCATGATCCTTTCCTAAACCTAACCAAGTAGTATCTAACCACACTACAAGCTCCACCTGACATGTTTCTCAGCAAGCTTTATTTTGAAAGTGTACTCAGATGTTGCTTATTTATTATCGCTGATGTGCAATCAGAACGCCTATACCTAGGGGACGTAAAACGGGACACAGACATGGTGGACCAGTATGAACAATGGACGGCAGGTGCATGACATATTTTGCCGTGGTACTGGGTTGGACACACTAGCCCACTAGATCCAGATGAAGTTTTACGCTCCTGTGAATCACCTGTAATCACCTGACTCACAGGGGACCATCAGCTGCTAATCAGTTCATTAGTTCAAGGAGTCCTCCAAATTAAATGACTGCCATCCAGAATGATACATATGTTTTCTGATCTGACGCTCCTATCAGCATCAATTGTTCCTGCCTTTCACATAATTGCACACACACGCAGCTAACAAGGCTAATGTCATGTGGATACTTGCAACCATGCCCATTGTGTGTGTGTGTGTGTGTGTGTGTGTGTGTGTGTGTGTGCGTGCGTGCGTGCGTGCGTGTGTGTGTGTGTAGTTTGCCTCTTCCCACTAACTTCCTGACAGATGTACAAGTAAAGTACATCAAACTGTATTTTCTCTGTCTGGGTCTCACCTTTCAGTCATCTTTCACTTGCTGCTTCACATAAAATGTGCATATTCCACACCTGTCACACTTTTGTTTACTGAATAACAGAGTGCAGTAAAAGCGCACATTCCAATACTCATGGGGGGGATACCTTGCATTTACATGTCTTCTTCATTAACTAAAAAGTTGTTCGCTTCAAAGTGACACCAAGGTATTAATACAATCATTTGATTTGAAGTTTTCCAGAAAGACCTCATTTTCATAACAGACGGCTCTGTATGGGGTCCCCACTGATCATTAAAGAAGTCACTAATGACTGCATACTAATTTAGAATTATTTCATTAATTGTACGGTATTGTGCAGTGCTCACTCTCACTCAACAGTGGCAACAGTAGTGAAAGTAATGAAAGTAGGAGCTCTGAGGCTGAGGCTTTTTTGTGATTCTCTGGTGCAATATATATCTACATCACAGATCATATTTGGTGAGAACGTGTGGTGTGTGTGGGCAGATGAGTCGTCATGAGTACACAAATTATGCTCCAAAGCAAGCTTAGTGAGGAGGATTCTGCACACTACAGCTATAATTTTGAGGAGTGCCGACTCTACACAAAGGATGGGAAATCAAATAGCATTTCTCTGCTGATGCAACATCCTGTTTTTGTGTGTTGACAATTATCCCATTCAGAGCCTGGTATTCTGTAAAATAGCATGCTTGCATTTGAAACCCTTAGAAATTTCCAGTTTTAATACAGCAGGTCAGATCTAGCACCACTGCCAAACAAAAAGAAGGTCTTTGTGGAAGCAGCTGATTTTCATTCCTGCTGTGAAAGTGCAGAGTGGGAGGGATGTGGAAGTCTCTCTCTCTCTCTGCTGGGGTTTGGAAGGATATGGCTGGACGATGGCAGAGGAGGGTGAGGTGGGAGGTGGGCTTGCAGACTAATTGGCCAGAGCATGGCAGGGTGATAAAACGACAGGCCGAGCAGAGTGACGGCCACGGCAGTGAAAAGACCCTGCTCATAGCAACACCATAAAAGCTAATTACTGCCATACAAAGAGCCGCCCCTGTCATTGTGCCATTTGGAAAAGAGCAGAGAGAAAAACAGTGAGTGAGAGGGAGAGAGAGATGAACAAGTGAAAGAACCCGCAGCAATAAAGACTTAACCAGTAACAATTAGTCTCCACTGCTGCTAATGAGAAAGCCAAGATAAAACAGCGGGCTAAATTTAAACGTAGGGGGTTCCATAGCTCCTCTCCAGGGCTCAATACTCTGCCTTGCCAATAATGAATAAGTCCTCGTAGAGAGAGAGCAGGAGGCACAAATACCTCCCCTGGCCTGTGTGGGTAATAAAGTCTTGAGCCTTGGTGGCTGGCGGTGCAGGAATGAGCTACCTGCCGCAGGGTGGAGAGATACTCTCTAGGGAGACAGGTGCAGTGCGGTTAAATAGGCAAAACATACGGCCGCGGGATATGTTACATATAGCACCGCTATGCAGATAGATTACAGTGAGGTTGTAATGTACCATGGGAAAACATGGGAGATACATTAGTCAGGACTTGGTTTGGCACTGAGTGTGAGAAATCAAACAAATCCAGGGATCTGGCAAAAAGACAGCTGGGTATACTGTACATTTGGCAGGAGAGTGGCATGGATTTGGCATGCACCCTTTCTAAAGTACTGTATATTTGAGCATAGGCAGATCATCAGGCAGCTTATGATTTTAATGAAATGCAAAATTAAGCTTTTTAGTGTTTTCACTGCTAAACCAATGAGCACATTTATGGGATTCCCACTTGGGCTGATCCACAATTACATTTTTATTGATGTGGACTGAAGCAGCCATTAGCAGACACAATTCCTTTTCTGCGAGCTGGCACACATGTGGTCAGCTTGTGTGGGAATGCTGGCATGCTAATGTGTTGATGTGGTATGACGTTGCTACAGAATATGGACCCTCTTCTTGATTTAAAAGGATTTAGTCAGGACAGCATTATTGCTGGGATAGGAGAGGGATGGGGAAATACAGAGAGAGAATATGCCTCTATGTCATTAAATCAGCAGCGGGCCAACAATGTTAAATCTCTCTCTCCATCTCTCTCTCTTCACCCAATCATGGACCTGGAGTCGTGAACAGATCAGCCAATTAAGGAGAAAGGCCTGATCCAGTCAAATTTATAGAGTGTAAGGCTGGGAGGTAGTGGTGCGGTCATATCACATCTATGCCTACTAGCTTTGACCACACATGTTGCGCATACACTAACCAAGTTTTAACAAATTTTGTACAACCCTGGACAGTTTTTGAGGGAAAATTTTTGCTACATATTTTCACCTACAACAGTACTTTTCTAATGTGTGTTATAATGTTTTAGTTCTGTAAAACACCAATTGCTAAGTAAGTAAGCTAAGTAGTTAAATACTATATTGTATACTTTATTATAATGCTCTTTGTTATTATAGAAAAGCTTGATTAAACACCAGATAAACTAAGCTGACTAAAAACTGTAATGATATAAGTAGTGTTGTGTTGAGACTGATTAAATGAAACAATCCTGCAAGCCAGCCTAGTTAGGGAAAGATCATGGCCAAAAAAGCCGACATAAATTGCTGGGCTGAGAAGGAACGAAAACTACAGCCTGTGGCCTAACACATTACACACCTATCCACTACCCTAATCCCACTTCCTTATCTTTCCTAACATGCTACTACTTTAAGCAGCAGCATCAACTGGGGAAAGTGAATGTCACTTTCCAAAACCCTTAAAGCAAGTGTAAGAATGTATAATGCTTTTGGGAGAACCAATAAAAAGCATATGGTCAAAAAAATATACTACACAAACACACACAGAGACACACACACAGACGTCCCAGAGCCTCTCAGAAGTCTACCTGTGTCCAGCAGTGAGCGAGCTGACTCTTTGATTGTGACATCATGGAGAGAAGGAAAGAAGCAGCAGTCCCAGCAGGCCCTGACTGTAATGAGGGGGCAATGAGGTTTGAAGCTGCTCATTACCAACACCTAGAGCTGCAAGGAAGCCAGGGCTGACAGCCGCCAAGGCAGGAAGGGACCCTGGGAAGACCACAGCATGTGGTAGAGCCACTGGAGGGAACAAATGGGGTCCATGAATAGATGTCACCTCCAGGGTTTCAACTGAGAGTAGGTTTTTCTTCAACATGGATGCCTGTAATCTTGCCCTGAATTTGCTGGCTGGGTTGAAAAAACACAGAGGCCGTTTAGACCACAATATAAAATCCTCTTCAAAAATAATTAGGATGTAATGAAACGCTAAAAGTCTGTGGAGTCACAAATGTGACCACTTTCCTGAAAAAACAACAACAACAAAAAAAAAAAACACTGGGAGGATTTCATGTACCCCCCACAATTTTAGTCTTCTCAAGGTATAAAAGCCCCTGAAACATCAGCCAGACTCTCATGGGACACCAAAGCTCTGCTTTTAAACTCTAATGAAACTCTTTAAGGTTAGCAGTCGCTGAAGGCAGGGTGATCCGCGCTGTATATTTAATGGAAAGAAAAACTCTACACTACTGCAGGAAATGAAGGATTAATTTACTAAAACACTACTGTACAGCTGATTGGATGAATAAAACAAGCTCAAATTTAACTGCAAGTTTTACAAACCGTTTTAAGAGAGCGGTGATGAGACTGGAACAGAGGCATACAGCACTGGCTGGCTCTGATATCTGGCTTATATTGACTGCATCATGATGAATGAGTTCAATAGGATGACCAGTTATTTAGTTTGAAAACTATATAATAACCTGTCACCCTCATTTTGTCTGCCTCCCTCTCTGCACTGGGTTTCTGACAAGCCCTGAGGTAATTAATACTTGTCAAACACCTCTACATGCAACCTACCCTTTCCCATTACACAAACACATTAACAAATACTTCCTCGTGCCGCAGGACTGACGTCGTCACATCCGCAAACCCACCAGGCTAATTGACTCTTGACAGGAAGATCACGGAGTGAGATCTTGCTAATTACCTGAGTCTGCAGTCATATTAAAGACAACACACACGCATACTCCCTCTACTCCCACTCTCTCTCACACACACACACACACTTGGGTCCCACTGATATTTGTATTCAGAGTCATAAAAAGGAGAGGTTGGGTGTAGCGACAGGGAGAGCTGTCTGCCATTCCACAACTTCTTAATTAACCATCATAGCACTGGTACGGCTGGCTGACAGAGAGACAGAAGCAACATGGAGTCAACTGGTTCTCTGTGACCCGACTGAAAGAATGAGAAACAGAGAGGGATAATTGACTATCTTAGCTGTGCGTTCACACCAAGCAGACTCTGAGTGCTTCATCAGGACTCCAGTTTCCTTCTTTTACTTAGCTTCAGCTTGCCACAATGTTGCGGCTGCAGTGGTGTTTGAACTCAGGTGGTATCAAATGACAATAAATGTGAGATGTCTTTTCCTCGCTTTTAAGTGAGATGCAGAGTGATGTTAGTTTGGCATGGCAATGTGAGGAGAAAAAAGTACAACGCACCACCTCAGAATAATAAGAAGAATAAGAAAAATAATACTTATGGGCAGAAGGGAGACTGATGTTGACATCTGATAGCCAGCAGCCTCTGACAGTTGGAAAGACTTGCTTAAATTCTAACTTTTCCTTCTTTGCTTGTAACAGAGAAAGACAATGCCAGTCAAAAAAGCAGATCATTTCATAGTTTAGCAGCCTAAAGTTAACCACTAGAGGTGACAGATCAGAAAAAGCTCATATAACTAATCTCTGGAGCAGTCGTTTGGGCAGTTTGGGAAGACATTGACAAGTGACCTATTTTGCCAATTAGGTATGCTTCTTACATTCTGCAACAAAATATTGATTAAAGCATTTTACAGCTGTCTTGACACTTGTAGTGAATGAGATTCCAGATCATCATTACATGGTTGATGTGTGTTTGTGGAATATGAACTGAGAGAATTCAAAGCTGCATCATGTCACTGTGGCATTATGATTGAGCATGGTTCACATATCAGTCTGGATGGGATGATATTTGATGATATTTTCAACATAAAACACTTCAAGTTCAGGCCTGTCTGAAATAACATGCCATGAAACGAGACTGCGTGAATCACTGTACTACTGTGCACAACATGACGTGATTAATATCATAATGAGATCAAAATTCTTTCCTCGCAGTGACCAAAGATAAGAAGGGAGCAAACTTCTCATTTCAAATTATCATCTAACTGAGGTTATTTTTATCTTATTTTCTCGTGGCAGAAGCTGAATGTTTTTATAATTTATCAGTCACTCACACGGACAAACCTACACATACTCAGTCAGGGGTCTATAATATTGTGCCCTTCTACAGATTCAATTATGTGTCTTTCATCAGCCAATTACAGCATATAAATTCACAGCTGTAACCATGGCTGCAGGAGCCCAGACAACCCCTCCGCCATCACATGCCACATTATTGACTCGCACTTCCAAACAAACACACACATTTAACCGTGAGCACACAGAGACACAAGCTCCACATCCTCTTGCATGAATGTGGTTGACCTTTGAACTTCTGTATTTCTGTTAGTTATGTGCACACAATTTGCCTGTGCAATGAGTGATTTTCATTTGCGTGCACTAAATTTCAGTTGTACCTCCAATGTGATTTACATAATCTGCCTAAACCTGGCTCATTCACATCCAGATCACCTGATTGCTTTTGTTTCTTGCCCTAGCACAGAATAACTCACGTCAAACTGTATTTTACAGCATCTGAAAAAGAGGATGAGGCCGGTATGGATATACACTTGTCAGTCTCCTAAAAGCAGTCATTGATGTGTATTTTAATTTTTATAGAAGGGTCAGTAATTTCCTTGAACAGCTGGGCACTGTAGATTTTAGCAAATGTTAGTCAGGCAAGGGGAAGTGATGCATTCGTCATTATTTTCAGCTGCAGATTAAAATGAGGCAGTGAAATGTGGCATTTCCTGCATCAGGACAGTGTGTGCGTAATGAAGGAACACGTCACCCAGCGAAACAGTATGGCTCACTGATGTGTTTTTAATGGAGGAAAACAATGGAGGAATAAAAGACAGCAGGCTTTTCATGGAAGCTGTTGACAGTCAGAAAAACAAAAAAAGAATACTGGCTTCATCCTCATCCTCAAACGTCTGTTAGGTGCTTCACTGACAAAACATAAGGCCAATCGTGATAAAATAACAACCTGACTCTGACAGAATCAAAGTGTGTGAGAGAAAAAGAAAAGGAAAGAAATGGTAAGGAGTCAAGCATCTTTGCCTCAAAACACCTATCCCTCTCTGTGTCAGGCTAGCTACCAAATATGGCCATGCTGCTCCAGCTCACTTCGTTCCCTGTCACGCATACACAAGTTCAAGTGAGCTGACAAAGCTAGACTTATGCAGACACACAACATGTTTGTGTACATATTCATACTGCAGATGTGCATATATCTGCATCCACACACAAATCCATAGCCAGATTTCATTCACTCCCTGAGGCTAATTTGCCCCCGACGAAGAGCTTTCACACTAGGGTGGTTTCCCCAAGTCTGGCTGCCAGAGAGAGTGAGTGTGACAAGGGACAGTACAAGTGTGTGTGTATGGTGTGTGTGGCAGACGGCAGCAGCCTCTCAGGGTGCCTGTGCTTTAGCCATGGTGTTGTCCCAGTGGATGGAAGTGAAGAGGAGCCTTTTCTTCGCTGCGGCTGACTTGAGTCCTCATATGAGTGGCTGGAACAAATGGATTAAAGAATAGTGCAATCTGAGGCAGCTGGCACGCAACCTCACTCCGGTCCCACACCGGACTCATCTCACGGCTATTCATTGGAATCACTGCTATGAGAAAGCAGCAGTGCACTATGGTTATGAAAGGTCTTTTTAAGAAAAAGAAAAAAAGTCTTTCTGCATATACTGATGTTGAATTACTATATTTGAATGTTCAAGTGAGCAGTGTTGTTTTATCTGGAATGGGAAACAGCATGTGACCATATAAATCAGCTTATCATGTAAAGCAATTAGTTCTTAATGATCTTGTACTTTTATGCATGTTTAGGCTTTGTTGAATTAATGCCTGTGATAATATTGGATTAATATTATTTTAGGTATTTAGTTGATGCTGCTGATTAATTTTAATTGTTCAAGAGTAGAATGACCTTTCACTCTAAATGACGTGTGTGAGTGACACATGCAAAGGCAAAATTTTATCTGCAAACAGAAAAACATTCAATTACGTTGGAGATTTGGCATGAAAACAGTGGCTTTATTAGCTGTCATCTCAACGGAGTAGTAATGATGTTTATCTGGCATATTTACAGGTTTTCCTGCTGTTTGCTAGTACTGATCAACAAAGTTCTAAATACTGTCTATACAGCATGATCAACATTTCAATTACCATGCAGGTCTATACCGCAATGGCATGAATGGGCTTAAAAGTGTTGCAATGCTCGCATCTGTCACCAAGTATTAGCCTAGTCAGTCAAGAGACAAAATCATCAAACCTCAAGCAATGGCAAAGCATGCCTGCAAACAACCATAAACCATGAACTCAATCAAGTAGCTACATACTCAAAGAATGAAAACTCCAAAGCTTAAACCTCCAAAGCAGCGGAATTCTCCATCATGTGATGAATCAGAGAATGGCAAAATGTCTTTAATTTACTGTTTGTATTGTCCACAACAAAAGATCCACAGTCAAACCAGCTGCAGAAAATAAGAAAATAATTATGAAGAAGAGACTGACACAAAATGTTGATGAGCCAAAGAAACATCTCAACAAGTGGTGTTATTGTTTAGTTGGAGAGAAGTGCCTTCTAGCCAAACTATCCAGAGCTGTGGCATTAAGACATGATCTATCATTAATCAGCGCACTGGATGGAAATGAATGACGCAGTAAGCAAATGACTGCTATTGTATGTGTCAGCATTGGAGAGTCATTTGCCAGAATGAGAGGTTCTGTAGTCCTGTCCACCTCTCCACGCTGTCCCTCCTCCCATCCCTCCATCTCCTGTCAGCTGTCCCACTGCCAGCCTGTCCTTCTCAAGGTCTGCTTCCATCGTTAATCATCATTTCCTCCTCAAGTTCCCTATCCAATCCATGCACAAACACACACACACACACACACACACACACACACACACACACACACACAGTTAATCACTCACTTCCACCATCATGCCCTGAGTATAATTATTCAGAGCTGTCTCATCTTTTATCGTTGCTCTTGTTGTGCTTGGTGCAGATTGTCCCTCAAACATTAAAAGCCCTGTCATTGTCCATCATTAAGTCTTAAAGATAAAAAGGAACATTCATAAATGGACACTTAATCCATTGGTTTGTGACGCACTTGGTTTACAACATGGAGTGGTTTTCATACCTAATGGGTGCACAACAAGAAAAAAACACTCAATGAAAGTTGGCCACAAAAGAAGTGAGGGGCAGATGCTCTTGGTCTTCAGAATAAAACATTAAATGTGTAACAACATGGTAATGAAATTGAGTTTTTCTATCAAAACAAATCAGAAAGTAACAAAAAAAAAAAAAAAATCATTGCAAAATCCTACTGGGGAAGCAACAAGTGATGAATATTATGGTAATTTCCAACATTATAAAAACACTCCTTATTTTTTACTTTGGTGACAGAATCAACTGAATATCTCCATTTCCTTTTTGTGCATCTGTTCAGCCTTTTGGGCCACTGTGGCCTCTGCAGTACAGGCACTTGCTTTGAAGTGAGTTTCTCAGACAGTGCTTATAGCCAAGCAAAGGGCTTTTGCATTGCAGCAGACTTCGGACAGGAAAGCAGTACGACAGTGCGCGCGCGCGCACACACACACACACACACACACACACACACACACACACACACACACACACACACACACACACACTGGTTCTGATCAATGAACAGCAGCACAGAAATGACAGCAATGAATTTCTTAACGTTTGAATGCATGGTCACGGCAGGATTTCATCACTTCAGCGACTTATCAATTCTCAAGGCGACTTATCAACTCTTAAGGAATTGAGAGGTCTAAATCCCCTAAAATGACAATTTAAAAAGAAGTGGCATTTCAGCTCAGCTCTTCCTTAGCTCTTCAAATACTCTCTTTCATGTCTGACATTGCCTTTGGAAAGCTGAGACAAGGCTTCAGCCAAGTGATGGGCTTCGATAAGCTGATATCAGGTTATATGACTATCAGGTAGAGACATCCTTGACTTTGTCACATCCGTGACTGAGCCGCTCTCTCTGTTGTTCTTGGGTCTCTTGGGCATTTGCATCTGAACATTAACAGAATATTTGAGACAGAGGGCATGGAGAGATTTAAGACTTTTCATCACATTTTTCAGTCAGTGTTACATTAATGTTATCATTTCTATTAACAAAGAGACCTAACATACAAACCAAATCAATAAAAGGATAATTAGGCTGAATTCATACATGTCCTTTATACGCTACAAGAATATTTATTTTGAATTAATGTAAAAGTGAAGCAAGAAAATAGTATGAAGTTGTAAAGTGAGAAGCAGCTAAGTACTATAAATTTAGTTTCTGTTAAAGACATCTTCAATGTCCCTGCACAGACACACAGAAGTGTCCTGGATAATATATCAGTATTACAGGTTTATGTTATGACCATCATTTTAATTATTTCAGTTTGTATTTTATTTCTGTCAGCTTTATTATGGTGGACAGTTCTAAATACTGTGATACCTGTGACCTTAGCCCTGATTGCTATAGAGAAGAAGCCAGTCAGCAGCATGAATCAGGACTGTGGCAGATTTAGAATGGTTTGTTGTTGCAAAGGGCAGAAAAACCCAGGACGCACTGCTGTTAAATTCATCAAAAAGTATTCCAGAATCAGAGTCAGCTGATTTAAACTGCTGAACGTTTCATCAGGATTTTATAAAGTGTGATAATCTGCTTCAGCCTGCTGTTAGCAACACGCCACCAAATCTATGCCTGCACACAGTATGTGCTCTGTGCTAGGTGCTAAATAAAGAAAGTCTATTATCAACTGGCAGTTACCTTACATTATGCCTTTCTCCACAGAGTAGGACTAGGCCAAGTTTGACTCCTTATCTTGGAATGTGATCCTGGTAAGTTGGGAGTCTGGAGTCCAAACTTTGAAGAGTATAGATGCTGTAGGCCGAACATGCAGCAGCATTCTTGCTGACATCACTGACTCAGCCAGGCTCTGGTGACAACACTGAAATCATTCTTTTCAATCTATGTCCGCATGGATTCAACTTGAACATACTTATTCAAATTCAGATTCCTACAAGAATTGTTCATCATCACTTGTCACACCAGCTTCCCATTTCTGTTGCAACAATCACCTCAGTGTCTGCCCTTTAATAGATCCAAATCAGAGCGCTGTGGTTACAAAAAGCTGATCGATGGGGGAGTTTGGCATTTCAGACAGAGCAGAAAGGAGAGGAACAGCAGCTGCTACTAATGGCCATTCACATGGCATTAACAAGACATTGTAAGGACACTGGGAGTGAATTATGATCATTATCATCAGAAAATGATATCATATGATATGCACCGTGTGCTAAATGAGCTCAGTGAGATGTACACCTTCTTAACAGAAAGAAAGGCAATCAGTCTAATGTCACACTCGTATCATACACAGATTGTGTGACAATCTATAATGTAATCATGCAAAACACAAGTCTATTTTCTATAATTACTGTCCAAATCTTGTCTGATTGATCATCAGATTATAGTATGTACTATACAGTATAAAGAAGACAATAAGACGTTAAAAAACGATTTATTCTTACACGTAAAGTAATGTTCATGGGGACCATGGAAACACATGATTTGAGATGGAAGATTTTTTTTCCATTTATGGTCTATTTTCTACATCAAATGTGGTAATGAGTTTTGTTCCTCGAAATCTTGAAAATGCAAAGCAAAACAAATAATGGCTCAGTCATATGACATGCAGTGTGCTTGGCTCCACTGATGAAAACAAGAACATGGACGTCCTCATACATGAACGTCCTCATACATGACCTACAAAGAAATCAACAAGAAATGACTTTTTCACACTACACTGAAGAGCTCAACACTTGGTTTGCATCGTGTATCATGCATGTATGGTATCTCATGAAGCACATGAAAAAAAGAAAGTTTTACATTTAAATGTACTCTTAGAGCAGTGACGCGTGGCCTGACCTGATTTCATGGCTCATACCTGCTTCAGGGAACAGCATAAGCAACACCTCTATTTCATTCCAAGCAGCACAGTTCACCCTCAATACTTTTACAATGCAAGGGACACAAGCAAGATTTCTACCTGCTCCGATCTCTGTAGTGTGTGGTTGTGAACCAGCTTCAGTGTGTGCATACTGAGTCTTGCCAAGTGATAATGCAGATGGTTATCCATGGTGTGGAAGCAAAGGCTATACTTACTGACAGTTTTAGGTGGTTCTGCTGTATCGCATTGCCTCTGGTACAACGAGGTATTTATTTTAAGACTTTTTTAAGAATCATTTTAAAAAAAAAAAAAAGTATGTATTTTTTACTTGTTGGAGGGCTGTGTAGCCGTGTATATACACACAAAACAGACTATTAAAAAAAAGGAATTTTTTAGGAATTTTTACAGGCAGTGTACCAAAGAATTTTATAACTGACACTTTTATGGTCCCACCCATCATCATCATCATCATCATCATCATTATTATTATTATTATTATTATTATTATTATTATTATTATTATTATATCTTCCGTACTTCGGGAACTAAAGCTTCACATTTAAACTGATGTCTAGATTAGCGCTATCAATCGATTAAAATATTTAATCGCGATTAATCTCATGAATGTCATAGTTAACTCGCGATTAATCGCACATTTTTTCTATTCTAAATGTCCCATTAATTATCATTTTAATACTCTTATCAACATGGAAAAGTGGATAGGCTTACTTTGTGCAAATGTTTTTTATTGAAAGCAACAACGTGTAGTGTTATATTTCACACTAACATTCTCACTTTGAGCAGTCATTCACTTTTGAAGCAAAATCTCACACAATTTAACACTGTCAATAAACAGATGAAAAAAAAATAAATACTTGGTTACAAAAAAGCCCCTTCAACAATCCTTTCTAAGGGATCAAAACAGGGTGATACAAGATAAAGATACATCAGTGCACATCATTGTAAACTAGGACTCAGCCTATAGTGCAGTTAAACCAGGCTTAAACTTTCCTTTCTTAAGTTTCCTTTGAACATACAAGCAGTCAGACTATAATGCTCTTCTGTTTATTCACCAGAGGCTGATCAACCCAGCCTCTTATTTCTCTCCAGAAAGAATGAACATTACTTGGCTATGGCTGCAGTAAGCTTGTTCTTAGTTGCGGTATCCATATGCCTCTGTCGAAAGCCATCCATTGTCGCCTGGTTTTGACAAGGAGCCGTGTGTTTGGCCATCAAGTGGTATTTCAGACTGGATGTGCTATGGTGATAACTCAGTTCACACCAACAATACACACAGATAACTTTGGTCTTGTCAGTCGACCCATCTGGCAACTTTTTGAAACTAAACTTTCCATTCAGAATCTTGTTCGCATCCATTTCGACATTTCGCATTTGACATCCACACAAACCGGTAGCCTACTCTTTTATAGCTAGCGAGCAGGCAAGAACAAACACGTGAGCGGGGCGTGCCTATTGTTTTGTTTCCGGTTTACAACCGGATACTGTAGTTTTCCTAAAGTTACTAGCAGTGGCCACAGCTTATAAAAAACTACAAGTTCACTAGGTCACAAAGAGCGTTAATCTCGCGATAAAAAAATGACGCCGTTAAAATTGATTTGCATTAACGCATTAATAACGCGATGTTTTTGACAGAACCAGTCTAGATTAAATGTCAGAAAAAAAGGGTTTACTCTGTTCAGTAGACCCTGTTAAACTAAAAACAATCTAATACGCTTCCTACAAGTAAGCTTATCACAAGTCAAATGACCAATAAAGGATTCAACAAACCATCACATCCATAATCCATACGCAACAACAACTGAATACATAACCAGCGTAACAGGTGATTTTCTGTTGCAATTTCTACACGCTGAATGATTCTCTTTGAAGCCATGTCATATCATGTGTTTTATGGTCGACTGTGAAAGAGTGCCATGCAGTGGCTGTGCTGAACAGGATGTGGCCTATTTTCTGTTTGGAGGAGACAGAGAACTAGTATTTCTAGCCAGATCCCATGTGACAGGCCGACATGACAGCGAGCCCAGCTGTGCCGAGGGGGATGCATTTCCTCTCACATCTCTTGTCTGTCTCTTTTTTCTTCTACTCTTCTCCCTGTCTCTCATTCTCATTTTATTTTACCTACTTTGAGCCCTCTTACACCTGTGTCCATCATGGACATGAAGAGTGGCGCTTTCAGGTGGTGTAACACACCTTCTGTTGATCATTTTTGAGACACTTGTTTCTTAGTGAGAAGTGTTAATCTCTGTGCTTTCTTTTCCCACTGTTTATACTTAATTCTATATTTCGATAATGTTGGTTTGCTAGCTGATTTAACTGCTCTATATATTGTCAGCTTTGTTGCTCTGTCAGTGTATCTTTATTTGGACACATGTCCCTGTATGAATGTACATCCAGCCAGCCAATCAGGGACAACTTTCATGTGGAAGTACAACACAAATGATGATGAACTCAGAAGAGAAATGTTAATTCATTTGCTTTCATATTGGTCATAATCATTGAATGAATTACCAGATCTGAATCACCTGAACACCTTACTGTATTAGAGATTTTTAAAACCACTTGTCAAGGCCCTAATTCCCTCGAAATCGGAGCCAGATGTGAACAACAGGGCTGTTTACATATTGAGTATATGCCTACAGATGGATGAGACTTATCATGAGATGATAAATTCTGGGCTGTATTCAGATTTCTGTGAAGATGAACCCTTGCTGACTCGCATAGTTAACAGAAGTTACATCACACATAATGCACAATGTATCATCTGCATTAAAGACAGCACTCTGCCTCATCCATCATCTCAACAGTGTATGTTTGGAATATGTTTAGAGTTATTTCTGCATGTCTGACATCATCTTGTAGGCACATCAGTCTCTTCTACACTTGTCATTTTTTCTGTAAAGGTAGCTGATTGCTCAATTATTTCTCTGTCAAGGCTGGTGTTCAATCCTTTCTGTGAAATTTCACATGCAATCTATGCCAAGTAGCACTGAAGCTGCTCTGGAGGCTGTGGTGGAGCCACACCTTAGTGAGACACTTAATGTTGGTTTCTGCTTGAATCTGTCAACCACCTATATGTGATTAAAAATGATATGGAGAGTGTCTGTTCAAACGTACGATATGTGTGTTTTAAACTGCCTACTGGTGCTGAACTAGTGCTCAGCAAATAAACTATGGATGTGCTCCAAGTTCCCCTGCCTTTGAGCCTTGTTCATCAGATTATTGGAACAGCTACCTTGACTGAGTTTATATTAGAAAAATCAAGAGGATGTGAGGACATGAGGGAAGACCAGTAAATATAAATAATAAAATGCTAGAAAACAAAAAGACTTCAGAGGTTTTGGTGATAAATTGTGTTAGATGGAGCTTAGGATGTGGTGGACTGATGCTTCCTTCCTCTCTGACCCTGCTCCATCTCCTTCTCCCACTCCCTCTGCTCCTCGCATTTCCCCACATAGAATTATTGATGCGATACATTGACTAGTGGACGCACCTAATTTGGGAGCACATTGGGGAAAACTAGACAGAGGCGACACATGGGAGAAGCGATGAGAGAACCCGCACAAACATAAAAGACAGACGAATAAGTTATCAGGCTGCTTCCCCTATAGAGCGGGACGAGCTACATTACAAAGTTCAGACAGCTGTCTGTCTGTCTGTGTCTCTGTCTATCTTTTCTATCTATCTGTGCTTTGATACTTTCCATCCGAGTGAACTCTGGAGGATAAAAAAGTGAGAAGAAAAACACTTCAGTTTTGTACATATGCTGTGAGCTGGGAGGAATTTGGGGGATTTGTGTGTGCTTTTGTGCACTGTAACAATATCAGGGACTATTGGCTTGGATAAAAGTATGAAGAGCAACATGTCTTCAGGCAGACTGTCCACTGCACATTCATGAAAGGAGCAGATGTAGATATACTGCACTGCTGCCTGTACTTATGTAAATTCCTGTACACTTGCCAAGGCTTTTAACCTGAAGTTAGTGTGTCTCTCAACCTCTGGGGACTGAGCAGAGAGCAAGGTATGCTGCATCTGTCAGAGACATGAGATTTAACACACACACACACACACACACACACACACACACACACACACACACACACAAAATCAAACACATGCATTTAGCATGTACAGCATATGCTCGGGGGAAGAAAACCCATGGTTTACATTCTTTAGCTGAATGCTGGGAATTGACACATAATTGTATATTAATGCTGATTGCAGGCGCTTTATGTTTGACAGCAATAGCTGTGTTTATTTATTCCATGGTTTTTGCAATCCCGTTTCCTCAAGCATGTTATTTTCTTCCTGTACTCCTTCCTATCTTTATCTCAATCTCTTGCTTTAATCAACACCATCCAGCCTCTTTTCCATTTTTCTACCTAGATGACAGTTCCTGAGTTACCTACAGCCTCTGCAGCGCCTGTCCATCTGCAGCATTTCCCCTGTGGCATCAACATATTGCTACGGTCAGAGAAAAACCTTGAGGCTCTACGAAAGCGTCAGCTTTTCAGCAATGAGGAGAAACTCACCTTGTGTTTGGACAGTGAATTTTAGACGTTGTACAATGACCTGAGTGGCTGAGTTTGGGCCCTTAGGGATAGTACACTTGCAGCATGCAACAGGCCTTGTTAGTACTCAGGGAGAAAATGGATAAATAAGAGGGAAAATAAGATTACAAAAAATAACATCACAATAACACCACAGGCTTAAGCTATGACTGATGTTGCTTTCCAAGCTCCGATGCTAACAGTTTGTGCAGAGCTAGCCTGGGTTCTATTTTAATGGTAAAAGCAGAAAAAAACAGTGCAAAGCAGTACAGGTTGCAGTGGGATGTGGGTGCACTATTTGGATACCTATAAGTGCATCTGCTTGTTTGGTTCACATATGTGCAGCTGAACAGTGCAAAAAGTGAAATGGACAATAGATCGCAGATTGGGTGATAAATACCCTCGGCCAGTTACTCACAGCTTTTAAACAGTTGGGCCAATCACAGTGAAGTATGACAATAGTGGAAAGAGCTCATTGTCATCTGGATGTTGCAGAGCAGCAGGTTGTGAGCATACAGGACCACAAATCTGCTGCCAGAGGGGGGTGGCATAGATTAAATTAATGCAATGGTGACAAAAATAAGTAAAAGACAAGGGAAATAATAGCTTCAGTAATCCAATCATTACATTAATTCAACCATATTCGTTCTGTTTTACATTGCAAATGGTCATTAATGTGTATTTAAGAATAAACATGACACCACTTTTGCTAAAAAAAAAAAAAAAATAGAAATGATGATGCTCAGGGCTAATGAGTCCCAGTGCTGAGGTGTATGAGGCTCTTTTGGAACAGCGTGGTGTTGTTTGCGTGCAATTTAATCAAGGTAAACACAGTGTCCTGCTGCCATCAGATGGCTGCAGGGACTTAATGAAAGAGATGCTCCTCATACAGTACAAAGCAGCAGTGGTGCTGCAACAGGTGCTGTACAAATAATTCATGTTTATATATTTGCTACTGTGTCACTGTTCATTGTTAGCTGGAGTTCACGTATTTACCAGTGGTCTCTCCTGCAGATGCCAGTCCCCCTTCTGGACACACACACACGACACATATTCCATCACCTTTGCTTTTACCGAGCAGCATGGACACACACACCACACACTGCACACTGAGACTCATTCCTAGGTGTTACATTTCCATCGGTGTTGGCTTTTATATCACACACCCGCATGCACACAGAGAGACACACACATACACACACAGTAGCTTACTGGTTAAATGGGCCTTGAATGAAGGAAAAACAGCGCAGTCGAAGAGTCACTGAACAAGCAGGAACATCAGAGGACTCTCTCACACACACACACACACACACCCACACACACACACACATACACGCGCGCCCACACACACACACACACGCACACAAAGCCTGTTTGACCTGCTGCCAATACACTTAATAAAAGAAGTGATGAGTTATTGACAGCTGCTGGGTATCTGAAGCTGCTGAGGTGTCTATTGCTGTCAATGTGCTGACACACACAGACACAGACACACACACATACACATACACACAGGTGTCCGATACAGCATTCCAAGCAAAATGGTTGTGTCTCCTTGTGTGAGTGTGTGAGGGTGGATGTTATTGGCAATGAGTGAATATTGAGTACATCATCTTTGAGCACACCGGTCCATGAAGGCTATTTATCTTGGAGTGAGCCTTTCAATGTGTGTGTGTTTTTGTGTGAGTATGCGTGTCTGAACACACACAGCTACGTAAACACTTTGAAGCTCTATGGTGTGTATATTTCAGCATCTTTTTGTGCTGTACAATGAGACATTTGAGTGGCAGTAGGTTTAAGGGTCCAATTAGAGCCACTGACTCAATGCAGTGGTGAGGCTAATTACTGGATTTACAATGATGAGCATATAGAAATGCAAGCCCACACAGACACACACACACACAGACACGTAAAATTAACAAACATATCCACCCATGTGATCCTCTACCCTCTTCCCTCTCCTCCTTCCACCTTCTCCTCCTCCTCTGGCCTGTCCTCCTCCCCTCGTTTGGTGTGAAATTAAACATTAAAGCCCAGCAGCACATGAGTCAAGGTGCTTAATGATGTCGGCTTCCTAATAAATTTCTCTGGAGAAATAGATAAAGACAGAGAGACAGGTCGAGAGAGAAAGAAAGAAAGATGAAGCAAATTCAGAGTGCATTATGATATACAGGAGCTGGGAAAAATGATTAAAACCCTGAACAATAGCTGCTCCCAGTGGCTCAACTTGACCTCTGGCAGATCTAGTGGTGGTTATCTCAGGGCAATGGTTCACACTTTCCTTCTGAGTTTGGAATGTCAGCCAGCACTTCTGGCCAGACAACATACAAATCATACATCTGCAGCCTCAACCATCTATATCCAGAGGATGCACTACTCCATCCATTTAGTTTGTAGGACTTGAAAGAATAGTCAAAATCTATGCAGAAGAGGTTCAGATAATCTCAAGCTCTGAAAAACCGGGATCCTACCATAATACAACTGGGTGCTGCCATTCGTAGCTCCTGTTGTCCTTTCAAACTCCACACCCCAGTTTATAAGGAAGATATTCTGTGAGCAAGATTAAGAGTCTACAGCCATGCTAGCGGCTCTGCGAGGCAGTGCATAGGCACAGCTGTGCTTTGAGATAAATGACAACATCAGCATGCTAACATGCTCACCGTGTGCATGTTAGCATGCTGATATTGTCGTTTACATGCCGATGTTTAGCAGCAAAAAATGTCCATGTTCACCACTTTATTCGAAAGTGCTAGCATGCTTACATTTACTAATGAGCACTAAACACAAAGTACAGAATGTCATTAGTTTTGCAGCTATGTTGGACAATTTTCATGCCAATCCACCCAATAGTTTACAAGACATTTTACTCAACAACTTGAACTTCCTGATGGCACTAGTGGAAAAGGCATGGGATCACCATGGGCATTAGGATACATTGTTTGCGAACCATGTCTGTCAGTCCATCCAAAACATATTAAGATAATTGGATCAAACAGCTGACGGGCATGGCAAACATTTATAACAGAGTTGTTTTCTCAGACTTGCCAAAGCTCCTCCAGAGCAACAGAAAACATTATATGAGAGCTTTCACAGACTGAGTAGCATTCCTCATAGTGATTTCAATTGGTATATGAACTTGGTGGTGTACCCCTAAAGGCAGAGCTCCAATACACAGCCTGGAAGTGAGCACTGCTTCAAAGGGTCAATTTATGGAAGCCTCTTAATCAGCAACAACAGTTGAGATTAAAGAGGTATGAGTTGCTGCCTTGACACAATTAAACAGGTATTTTGATTTTTATACTTGATTATTTCATCACTTATTAATTCTGGTTTGTGGATTGTTATACAGTGTCAGCTGAGGCAGCTTTATCAAGCTTTACTCAGCCTAATATTTGTGATTCTAGGAATTCCGGAACACTAACTGACCTTTTTATCCAGGGTTTTCTAATAGAGCTAGAAGCATGAGAGAGTCTGCAACAATCACATGTACCATCTACAGAGCAGCACATTTCTTAATAAATGAGTAGAGCCCCATAGGGAAAACAACTGATTTTGCTAAAAAATTATGTTTTGAGTAGAATATACGAGCTGGAATACAAACACATGATGGTAAATGAAAATGAATATTACTTTGTATATGACCCTGCTATTCAAAATGAATTACCCCACAGACTATAAGCCAGTGCTACTGTCTGGTCTTCACATTTGTCAACAGGTCATTGCTACTGCTGGACGTGGGAGACTGAATGAGCAGTGATTCAGATGAAGTAGCAGAGTGGGAGATCAGGGAGTTACTGTAGTCCTCCTGCGCTGATAGCACTACCAGTGACGAACTGGTTCATGTCTGAAAAATGTGAATCAGCTCTTTATGTTAGGTTTTCTGTGGTATGGGAAACAAATCGATACTTAGAAGCTTTGCTCTTATGTCTCGTGAAGAAACTTATGGATAATAAAAGTGAGCTGTACAGAACATTCCAGCCATAAACAGTAATGGTGTTTCTGCAGATTACTGGAGCAAAACTACAGATAGTGCAAATAAACAAACTTGACCAAAATCATTTTTTGGGTGACTGTAACACTAATTGAATCAATTATTCTGAGCTTTTTTCTTTATCTTATATTTTTACTGCCCATCATAAAAGGGCTGGTTTGCATAGCTTTTATTTATTGTATACAATCGTCATCTCACTAAGTATATTTTCTATTTACAAAGTGGCCTCATGTTGTGCAGTGATGCGATATAGTGTGAGCAATGGTCCTCAGTGAGCCAATCAGTGTTGGGAATTCTATCAGAGAGCTTCAGCACTATTACCAGCCAATGGAACAGTAACATTTAGTCATAATATACTGGATAAGGCTACAGCCTCAGCAGCATGTTTATTTCATCACTGTTGTCCTGCATTATTGAGAGATTCTAGCTTCTAAAAGGTTTTGATGGTCAGCAATTATATTTTAGACCTGAGATAAGAGTTAGAAACAGGATAATAACACTTTCTGATGACTCAGTTTTAGTCAGCTGCACTGACCTCCATCCACATTACAGTGATCTTTGTCAGCAGTGTTGCTTGATTTTAATGATTCACTTTAGACAGTTTTCTCCTCCAAAACAGCAAGGATTAATATTCCTTTTTGGTTAAGCACCACATGTTGTTCAAATCACACACGGATGCTGTTACAGTGGTGATTGACATTGTTCTCTTAAAACTGATACATGGAGCTGATTGCAATTAACATAATGTGACTCACTTGCTGCCCTTGTAATTATGATTGAGTTATTTCAGTGTTGAATCTTTATTCATGTGTTTTTGTGCCAACACCTATGCTCATGTTGACTGATTTGACAACTTCTATGTCATACAGGAAAGTTTTCCAAACTTGGCTGCGCAGTGTTTTTTTTCAATATTTTGACTTTAGATAAGATT
Source organism: Chaetodon trifasciatus (assembly GCA_037975065.1). Classification (NCBI taxonomy): domain Eukaryota; kingdom Metazoa; phylum Chordata; class Actinopteri; order Chaetodontiformes; family Chaetodontidae; genus Chaetodon; species Chaetodon trifasciatus. The sequence goes on along the minus strand of JBBMOE010000026.1, from coordinate 3,662,513 downwards.
AGAAAATGTTACCATGGTTTATCTTGTAAAACACTATTAATTAAATGTGTTTAGTAACTGGTAAATTGACATGTGGTCTGGCCAGACAAATTTATGATATGGGTGAGCTACCAAACTCATTAGTGAATGAACAAATATGCTAAAATTAGTATGAATATACAGAGTGAACAGACGGGGAGCAACAGAAACAGAGACATCGATTAATGCCAAGGCTGGTCCATTGCAGAGCACCTTTGGAGTGAATATGACTGCAGGGCTTTAAGTGATTTATGAAGTAGTGGAACAGCAAATTACATCCCATTACTTCTCATTGTGGCAATAAGCTGTTCTGTCATTCTTCTGTATTTGTTAGTGCAGCACATAAATATTACAGATGAGACACTAGGTAGCCATTTGGGATAGAGCTAATGACTTTTCATCTGCTCATGTGTGAGTAAACAGCAAGCTGAGAGTGGAGGAAGGAGACTGAAGGTGGACATGGAGGAGATTCATGGGTTCCAAAATTAAATATTTTTACATATATTAAAAGTCTTGAAATGAAAAATCAAGATAATCAGACAGTGAGATGTGACAAGCGTGTGATTCCAGAGTGGAGGCTGCTGAGCCTCTTCCAAACTAATCTGGTTTCAAAAGGCCTTATTTATACGGCATTGACACTAATGAAGGACATTTTGACAGCATTACAGCTCATTCATGTGCACTCAAGCTGAGGGTTTATCCTATACGAGACAGTTTTACTGTAAATACACCATGAACATGAGACAGAGCACTTTGAGAGCTTCACTCATGCTTAAACATACTGTATATTCAGAGACTCATTTAACAAGCACACCCTTTTTTGTGTAAAAATGTTACTGTGCTTGAAGCCGTTTGATGACACACATAATAATGCACTCGTCTGAAAGGTAATGCTTTGGATTTTGCTAACAGAATCAAAATTAGACGACAAATTGGAAGTGATATTGAGGCAAATTTACAGAAGCACAAAGATTGTTTTTTTTTTTTATTATCATTATTTTTCAAGGTTATTCCAGTAATTCAGCACAGCTCTTCCTTAAATTTTTGGGATTCAAAGCAGACAGAATGGTCCAAATAAAAGCAGCAGAGGCTGAGGTATCCAGGCTGCAGTACAATCAGTAAAATACTGATCCATACTGAAGTAACTGACATATTGCAGTCACTACAGGCCATTGTCAGTGTCAGTATCATTTAGGCAAAATTACCGGAAGACATTAAAGTCAATGAGAATATTTTTCTTGCTTCCAGCTGTGACAAGGTCTTGCTGTATGAGCATGTCAGTGTCACGCACAGCTCCTTGGCACGCTGTTTAAAAATGATGCAATGTCATGGACAGCCAGAGGGGTCATCAGGCCTTCTCTACCCCCCAAGAAAGACTATGTGAAACCCTAAAGAATGTGTTAACTGGACACTCCAGCAAAGAAAGCGTGCATTCACATCTCGTTAGGTCTTTTGTATTTCTAGAACCACCCCACTGCTCCTACCACACCGCTCCCTGTCTCATTACCAAGCCAAGGTGACACCTTGGCTTCTGCGTTGAGCTTCCAACATACACACCATCTGGCTCAGCATCACCTTGTCCATATACTTTTCCATGCACACACAAACACACCTGTCAGTCCATTGCCTCTAAACAGAATGAATAAGCACTGGGCAAACAGGGACATTGTGAAATCAGAAATATACAGACAATACTATGGATGTTAATTTGTAATAAGGCTATTTCTGCAATACTTGCTTGTTTTATTTTGCATTTTGCTGTCACCACAAGGCAAAGGACTAAGTTCAGATGGTTTCACTGTGCCAACAGGCCCTGTAAAGAACTGTGTAGCACTAGTAGTCTGTATGTATCTATGGGTACATTGGACCTGGGCATGAGGCCAGCATTACAGCGTGCAGCCTGCTCTATTCCTCCATACCCAATTTAACATCACAGCATAATTAAAGGAACTTGGCAGCCCCCAACAGCAGATTTCATAGTCCCCTGCACTAGACAAGGAGCTTGTCGGAGGGGGCTGCAGGATCCCATGTAGCACAGAATATCCCACCAACAAGGGAGGGTGGCTTCTTGTTTCTATTAATAACCAAATGATCAAAATAACTATTGTGTGAAGGACAAAGTCGGCATCTTGACCGGGTTTCTCAAGATGTCAGTATGAGTTTACCTGCCATTCTAATGCACAGTCACATGTCCTAACCAAAAACAGGTTAAAAAGGTACAGAGGAGAATTCAGTGTCAAGCATAATTGGTGGATTTCTTCCAGCGGACTGCATCACTGCACATCCGGGTCCGTGTTTGTTGCTGTGCTGAAGCCTTTCAGACTTTCTTAGGAGTCAATCCTGAGGAACAATGCAGACTCTCTAACCAATCAAGGAGCTGATTGGTTAGAGAGTCTGCATTGGTCTCATCACCATGTCATGGTCACGGTCTCAGCTCTGCGTACTCACAATCAAGTGCACTTCAGTGCTTCTGAGATGATGCAAAAATTTGCTTATAAATGTACTCAACAAATCCCAGATGCTAAATCATTAGCATGCACAGTAGCCAGCTAAATAATTAACAGCTACAGAGGAGAATGTTCAACAAAACATTGCCTTGCCTCCCAAAATAACTTGATCAAAAGAGTGAAGCCATTTAAGTATGAAACTCATAATTCTGCTTTTGTGTGGCTTTACTGTCACTTAAGAGGGATTCCTTTATTATTTATTTTGTTGCTACTTGGTACTAAGTTGTCACTGCTGTTAAATAAACATCTTTCCAGTAATGTGACTTTTTTCACTGATTTTTTTTTTTTTTTCTTAGACTCATTCATCTGTATATTACTCCTGTGTGCAGTGGTCATGTAATGAAATACATAATATCTTATCTATTCTCATATAGTTCTATTTATGTAATGTTATCATATTAATATTGATTATATCATTATGGTGATATAATTTAGGTTTGGTAATTAATTGTTTATCCTTCAACTGTTTTTGTTTCCTTCAGGATATTTATTGGCTTTTAAAGACTTATTGGGAAAAAAGTGAGGGGGCAGGATCAGCAACACCTCATGACAGCCAACATTATGAAATACAAGTGTCATTGAGGCAAAATGTGATAAAAAAAAAAAAAAAAAAAAAAAAAAAAAAAAAAAAAAACCTAAAACAGGACATTTTATAACACAAATTCAGACAATAATATAATATTGTATATCCTATTATATTTTATATGTCATATAATAAATATAATAATACAATTTGAGGTTGCTATGGGCTTACTATGAAAATCAGAGTGATGAAAGCATTTAAATAATGACTGTCAATTAATCTTTTGATATATTTTTGGAGTACTTCATGTCTTTTGAACTTTTGATAGTTGAAATAACACTCTCTTCCTCTAAGAAATGAAATGCTGAATTCATAAGCATTACCATGTACGCATCCTAAATATAGGAGTTTTGTTGCTGCAGCCTTACTTAAAAAAAGTAAAATGTAATGTGCCATTAACGTGTTATAGCCAGTGGCCACTATTATTTTGGAGATCCACAGGTAACAAGTGTTGTCCTTATAGCCTAAATTTGGGTGGTACTGTGAGAGCAGCAAAATAAACATTTATTCCTGTCATATTAGCAACAGTTTATTCACTCATCTCTGATTAATTCTTTACTCCTTAGTCTTCCATCTTTATCTCTTTTTCAATTCAAAGAGCACCTTTTTACCACTCCAATACACTGCTGATTCAGACTGCACCAAACAGATACCATTCACCATGTGATTAAAACACGAATGTGGTACTGGAGAAACAATGTTAGAATTCAGTCAATAACGCTCATTCCCTTTCTCCTGCTGTTTGTGTGCAGAGGCTTACATTATTGCCTATAGTTTGTTTACAGCTGCCTCTCCATCATCATCGAGGCAAATAGCTTCATGCATTACATAGCTGTACGGACGTTTTGAAAAGGGTCCCCATAAATAATGACTAGAGGTGAAATGGAAACTATGGGAAAAGCTGTTACTTTTCACCACGCCGTGTCTATCTGCGTTGTTCACAATGTGTTGCGTCTGAAATATGCATGAGGCAAAATGTGTCCCCGCTACGGCTACAGCGACGGAGCGCTAAAGAAAAAAGAGAGCGGAGAATAAAAGATTGTTTTTTTCTGTGTGTGGGATGAATCTTAGAAATGGGGCAACGTTATGACATTTGTATCCCTGCCTCTTTGTGCAGTTGCTGTTGCTGTAATTTGTGGAAGTAGAATGGCTGGTGTTGGCGGTGTGCCGAAGGTTCAAATGTCCTTCATTTAATATTCAGGAAAGAGAAAAATAAGCTGCTTATTTATTTATTGTAATGCAAGTGTCATGAATATGTATGAGCAGCTATCAATGTTGTCACCTTGAGCAGAGTTGCACACATGTGTGAGCTTGCGTGTGTGTATGCAGGTTTGACTTCAGGATGCTGACGTGTGTAACTGTTTAGAAAAACAAAAGATTGGAAAATAGTTTCTAGAACCAGCCAAGGTCATACACTCCTCTGCTTGTGACAGTTCCCTGACCAGGCAGCAAACAGGCCATTCAACATTTAATGAATGTTTTTAACCAGAGTGACTGGTTCAATTCAAACGACACTCCTGTAACTTTGGTGGATCTTGTGCATGCTGTGTTTGTATTATTCATGGTGGATGTATGTATGTATTTTCTGCTGGGAGCTTTTGTTTCTATGTGCAAAGCTGAACAAAAGGTCATTTCATCATCTGTAGCATTTGACTTTAGATTCTTTAACCAGATGCAAGCACTGATACTGAACAACTGTGCACAAACTTGATTAAGCTTCAGTGATGCTTTTTTTTTTGTTTGTTTGTTTTGTTTTTTTGAAACATCCAATTTTCCATTTTGTGAAACTCAGTTCCTGCAGTATCTTATCATGGCAGCTACTTTATGGGTAAGCTTGGGGACAGGTCATAGGTATGACAGATGTGAGTTGGTTAAGGTATGGGTTGAACATGTAACACACTTTTAGATTCGGGCATAGTCAGGGTCAATGTTTGAATTTTGTTTAATGTCTTGCAGACCCTGTCTTCATTTGTCTGTCAGTAAAGGACTTTATGCCCAACAAAAGTATATTTGTTTATGTTCAGCACAAGTACAGCAGGAAACAAGACATATTTCCTTATTTGTTATGAAGACAGTGCTTTATGACCTTTTCCATTTTTTTACAGTGATCTGTAAATGGAGTTGAATAAAAGGGCAAATTTACAGAAAGTCTGTGACTTTGGACTTCTGCATGAAAGTCTGACCACTCCACGCCCATTCATGACCCTGACGTCCACATCCTCACTTTCTGCCTCGCTAGGGCAAGGACATTATACTTCCGCTGATGGAACTTAGAATTGGATGTAAATCGAGAGGTATGGAATCATCCAATATGGGCATAATTTCTACATGGGCCGTAATTCTGGACAGCCAAATATTTTTATTTTACTTTTAGAAGTATGCATTTATACATGTAGGCTACTATGTAAATAACCAGCTCATATCTGCAGTAACACATTTAGCACCCATCTAATGTTACTGAGTTCTTCATTTCCAATAAGAGATAGTGATTATGGGCTTGAAGAAGGTGGCCAGAGTGATCAGTCAAAGGTGAGAAGGTGTTACCTTCATTCCAATTAGCAGAGACAAAATTAAGAAGTGACCAACTGCAGATATGAATTTTCGATTTTGACAGATGTCTGTGCCAAACTGATAATGATAGATGATGGTGGCATGGTGGTCCAGGGGTAACACTGTCGCCTCACAGCTAGAAGGTCCCGGGTTCGATTCCCACCTGGAGCGCTGGGGGCGTGTCCTCCGCCATGCCTTTGGTATCTGCTGCAAGAAAAGGGGCCTTTCTGTATGGAGTTTGTATGTTCTCCCCGTGTTCACCTGGGGTATCCTCCATAAAAATACTCCCACTAAAACATGCAAGAAGATCACAACCTGACCAATGGAGACGATAAAAGAACTGGTCCCTGGGCGCCGGTCAGCTGGCAGCCCACCGCTCCTGACCTGCCATGGAGGAAGGACGACCAGGATAGGTTAAATGCGGGGAAGAATTTCACATAAGCATGGCGTGTGCAGTTTCCCCCCCTAACTCTGCATGTTGTGTGTTTGTGACTAATAAAGGATGTCTTCTTCTTCTAGAAGGGAAACTGATGTATCTGGATAACTTTTGGATAAGGTGATCATGATTTGATGTTGGTTCTGTTGCCCTGCAGAAGATCATTCAAGACTCAAGGTAAAGACTTGACTGTTATCAGCTTTCAGAGAGTGTACATCAAAAATATTGGCACATTAATCACTTTTCTTGCAAAATATCTGGTTTTGCTCTGTGTTCTTAGCAGTGCAGAGAGATTCTGTCAATTCACATTCTCCATTATTAACCAGATCATATTCGAGTCAGCTTTGGATTTTATTTACCTTTTTTTCCCCCATCGTATACTCAAAATTAATTTCTTTGCCTTGTTTAATAATTTGATTTTCTCTAATCTGTGTTTGGAAAGCAGTTTGTTTTGATGAAAACGGCAATTATTCAGTACTTCTCTCTGAATGTAACTCTTACACACAACACATGGAGCTGTATTTAGACATAACAAAGCAGCAAAACTGAGGATTAAAACCTGTATTCTGACTCGTGTAGTGTGAATTTTTAGTGGTGCTTAAGACAGCACTTGACCATCATTTGACAAACTTAACACATCGATAGGTTAATGCAGAAAACAAAGCTGTCACGGTGACTTTAACCATATCACCTGCTGGTCATGGGTTCAAGCTGTTAAACAGGATGTGAGAGCTTTCAATACGCTTTATAGCTGAGGGAAGTCAGAAAAAAGCACTGTTGAGTAGTGTGTGTGTATGTGTGTACGTATGTGCGTGTGCGTGGGGGAGGGGACTTTAGCAGTAGTAGAATCATCTGTATATTGTTTAACTTGTTTAGTATTATCTGGTGAAAGAGATGTCATGGCCTCTAGTGGGGCTTTGTCGTGTTAATGCAATACTGACCCCTTTAATCGACCCCTAATCCTCGCTAGGTTTTGTTACCCTGACTCAAAGGACCATCTCACTTTAGTCTCATGTTATAATTATGACCATATAATAGAAAAGTAATGCGCAGCAAGGGTTGTAGTGTGGTGATGATCACTGGAAGCCGACATGAGAGTCAGAAAAAATATTGCACGCTCAATTTGCATTTCTCTTTTATTAGGATTATCCTTGTTGATCTGGAGAAAGGCCTGAGGGCTGAAACGTTGTCCTCATAAAAGAGAAATGCACATGAAGACAGAGTGTGTGACACTTTTCATGCTCATAATTATGAGCATCACAGATTCTCCAAAATTAATTCCAGCCGAAACCCACCTGTGTAAAAACTCATCCAGATGAAAACTTGCCGTAACAAGCAGCAACCTCAGGTGTGTGACATCAGCATCCTGCCAGTAATTATTGCTGCTTTCCAGAGAAGGTGTGCTTAAATAACAGCTGCTCTTGCAAACAGGGTGCAAACCAACACACACACACACAAGTTTATGCCCATGTTAATGCAGTTGTTAAGACATAGGAAATGCAGATGTTGCTTCGATCAAGATCAGCAGCTCCGGTGTTCTACTATCAAGAGACATAATACACTCATGAAAAGATATGCACATATTTCGAGTCTGTGCTTACTGATAATTAACAATCCTACTAGAAATTCAAACAAGTCTGATTTTCACATGCAACTACCCCTTATCATGTGACTGAAGGTCCATACTTAGGTCATGTGATGAACATGATGCTGAGAATCACAGGTCCACCACCTGCCCAGCAGCAGGTACAGACAGTCAGCCAGGCTCTAACGCCAAACCCTATCTGAAGGGACAGAACTTCTTCTGATGCATACACATACACCTAAATCCATGGATCCATGTAGACACATACACACAAACACACAAACCAACATAAGATGAAAAACCAGTGTGGAGAAGTTAAGTTGTGAGTGGAGGTGACAGAGCCCCTCAGGGGAGACCCAAACACAAGAAGGGCCATGCCTGTTCCTGCTTTCCATTTCCTCCACTCTGTTTGTGAGTCTTTGTGTGTATGCATGTGCACCACCTCCCACAGGATCCTCCTTCAACAACTACAAAACTGGGACAAGGCCCGAGGAATAAGAGAGAAAAAGACAAGAAAAAAGGACAGAGGGAAAGTGAGATGTGGGAGGGTGAATAGGTCAGGACGGATAGAGAGGAAGAGACAGACGCGAGGGAAAAGGCCAACCTGTGCAGAGGGACATCATGATGGACAGAGAGAAAGAGACAAAGGGAGAAGAAAGACATGAGGGAGAGGGGGAGCTGTGACAGAAAACTGAAAAATTCACTGCCTGTGAAGTTGCCTGCATCTTGACGAAATTCACATCTACAATGGAGCTTCTATTCTAAACCCCTCTGGAGTGGAGACAGCACCGAGAAATTTCAGAATAATGCAACATGTTGAAATATATCCGGAACTATTTGAGATATTAAACAGCTTGTACACGCGCTGGGAAATGGCCTAGTTTGCAGTTAAATGTCCTAGTTTGGGTTTTAAAAGCTAGGTCCTTAATTCAACATAAAGTAAACATAAAGGGACTTCCAACCCACCGCAGAGACACCTTAAAGAGAGGTTTCTTCCCATTTTTTCAGCAGGTCTGACAGCGTTGAAGGGTGAGCAGCGGATTCCATGAAGCACACAAGCAGTTTGCTGTAAGAACCAGCAGCTAGCATAGGCAGTGTAGGCAAATATTGCACAGGCAAAAGGCAGGGTGTCATTGTTTTACACTGGAGGACAGAAGCTTTCACGAATCCTCCCTGATTCAGAGTCCAGGGTCCAAATTACGCTCTGTGCAACTGGATCAGCTTTAGTTTTCCTGCCACAGATCTTGCAGCTGTGTGTCTAATACCAGTGTCTAGAGGGTCAGAATGATCCAAGTGTATTCAGTAAAACAAATTATCCAAATTTTTCATTCATGTGCTGGTAGCTTGTAGAGTTTATAGCGGCTTGGATTCATTTAAGACTGTTGACAGACACCTACATTAGTAACATTCTAATGATATAAACCTTCATGCTTCTCTAAACACTGGTGAATTGTTCCACACTGATTCCAAATTGATCACTTTACTCTCAGAACCCTCCAGTTTTTCAGACTTTGCTTGGATCAGATCCAGCATTGCTAGTCCTGATGGATATAACGTGTTCATAGACCCATGTGACTGGAGGCTTGTTTTCAGAAAAGCAGTCCGTCTTTGGTGGGACTGAATTTTGTCACTAGCTGCTAAAATGTCATATACTGTGAGATGCATTTAAGACACTGAAGCGACAAGATAAAAAAAAAGAAAAAGAAAACCTTCCCAGCAAAGAACAGCCTCACAACAAGCTGCTCAACAGTTAAAGAAAAAACAACTCAGACATTCTTGCTCCTGATATTGCCACTTTGTGATGCTTTAATATATTTGCTGTTATTATCCACAAGTGTCATGACTTAAGTGAACTTTCCTTCACCCTCTCACATGTACTTGTGCATCAGCTTGTGTTTTTCTGTTACTGACAATGCCTTTTGACAACCTGCAGAGTTGAGGCATGACCATGCCTGCAGTCACCTGTGGGTTTAGGTGGACACAGCAATAGTAAGAGCCCAGAACGTGCAAGGCAGAGAGAAATGGCCCAAAAATGCAACATGCACCACAGGGGCTACTTAGAATTGTGACCAGGTATTAGACACCTCTGTCTCTAAGAAATGACATTTAAAGAGTTCTAATTTCTTTTCTCAATTATGTGTTTGTGGGAAATGTAATTGGTTGTGTTGTCACTCTGCTAGATCGACAGCAACAACAATTTTCCAAAAAGTTTACGTGAATGTTTGATTGCAAACAATGGCTGAAACTAACCACTTTCATTATTGATTAATCTGCAGATCATTTTGTCATTTTGACAGCTGAGTAAGTGTTTGGTCTACAGAATGCCAGAAAATAATGAAAATGTCCATCAGCTTTTCCCAGAGTCCTTGTTGACATCATCAAATATCTTGTTGTTGTTGTTGTTGTTGTTGTTGTTGTTGTTGTTGTTGTTGTTGTTGTTGTTGTTGTGTTGTTGTTCTTGGTGTTATTTTCTTTTGACCAACAGTCCAAAACCTGAGGATGTTCAGTTGCAATAATATAGAGCAAATAAAACAACAAGTTTGTCTCAATAACATTTCATTGAAAAAATCGAAAATCTATCATTTGGATGAAAATATGTCAAAGAATCATGGAATAATCTAGAATCATGTACTGCCGTCTTCTCTTACTGCTTTGGATTCTGCAGAACTCTCGTACATGTACTGTACATACTGCACCGTCCTGACATGTCCTCTCCACAGATTGTGGGCTGTCATTCTCATTCAAGAAATGTTGTGACAACATACACACAGTGTAGGAGAGTGCCTTTATCAATACTAAAGTTAAAAAGCTACTGTTAATAATTAGGCCACAGGCCTCTGAAATTTACCTGTACAAGTATTTATGTATTAAGCCTGTAAATGTACTTTTTGCATTGCTACCAAGCAGCTACAGAATGTCATTCAAACGAGCTGGTGCTTTTTTTTTTCATACACAACTACAAATTACAGCATTTTGTAGTTCCAGTATCATCCTCACATAAAATATGGAGATCCAGAAGAGCCACGACAGATTTGCAGCAGATTTGATTTTCACAAATATGCTTGTCTGTATGATCTTAAAACATCAATGCCTCTTTTTCTCCTTTCAAGCATGTTTCTGTGTCACTCAGACTTTGTTATCCTCAACTTTTTGTGTTCACTTAGCTGTCATCGGTGAGAAGTGTGCCTCGACTGCACTTACTTCAATTTTAAAAATGAATTGGGAATGCATGCTGCAGGGAGAGAAGACCAACCGCAGCGCTGCCACCTCTGATCTCATTACAGAGACCGCTATCCCAGCATGTGATAACTTAATGACTGTACTACATCCCAGACACATCAAAAACACTACTTTTAACCACAGAAGACTTCTTTGAACCAGCATGGCACAGGACGGTACAATAGTCCTTATGAGGACAAAGAGATGAGTCCCACAGCAATTACACTCTGCCTCACTCACTTTCACGCCGGCTCTATTGTTTGGTCTCACTTTGTCTTTGTCCTTCTTACTCTAATATTACTCCATGTGAGCCTTTTCTGACGGCTCTTCATCACTGCCCACATCTGGGTCTCTTCCTGTTGCCCCCTTTATCCTTTTTTTTCTTAAGCTCGTGAACTAAGCCATGATTAGTGTGCAGAGGGACACGCGAGCTAAAGCTAAAATATTAGGGATTGTATTGCAAGTGGTCCTCCACCAGTTCTCTGTGGCTCTGTCTAAATAATTGCTGAACCTTGTCAGTAATTGATCAATGGATCTTTAAATCTATGGGAGCATTGTTAACAGAACTGCAGAATTTCTGCCGGAGCAAACAAAATCTGAAGATCTTCAAATTCCCTCATGATGATTCTGCATCTGTAGCTCAAGGACGCCAAGAAAAAAGCTTTTCTACTGTCGCATTGCATCAACTCTTAATTGTTCTCTTCATCACAAAAGAGTCGCAGTGTTGTGTGCCCCTTTTAAAAAGAGGGAACACGGTTGATTTGACTGATCATGACTGATTTGAGTCTCCACAATGACTAATTGTCTATTTTTTCCTATCCAACACTGCTACCAAATAGATGTGTCACATCTAGCCATGAAATTGCCCAGTCACTCACCATGATCTGTCCACTCACCATGCACCACTGACTACACTGTGCTACAGTGATAATGACAGAACTGCTGAGAGTATCATCAGAAATGGGTTCTGCATCTGTAAAGGAAACCTCTATAATGCTGTATGTTGTTAGTGCTGTAGTCTGCACCCACTGAACATTACATCAGCCAATACACACACTCAGTGAATACCTCAATAGATGCACTTATGGACCCCTTTCATCTCTATAAGAGCCCTTGGGTAGTGACTCAATTACACCATATTGTTTCTGCAGATCTTCACTGGGGATGTTCACATGATAATCCTTTCATGATTCTAGAGAAATATTGATGAAATTTTTGTGCCACAGTATATTGCTTGGCTGGAAACATGCATTAGAAGGCTTATATGGGATGTTTATGGCATAAGCTACATTCCTTAAAAGAACATAACTACTTTTCAGTCCAAGGCCAACATTTTTAAAATTCTTGTTAGCTACAATATTTGTGCATACCAACTACACTAAATATGACAAGCTATAGTGAAGACAGTGTTGGGCAAGATATGTTTCATTAAATGAAAAATGTGGTTATATAGATAGATAGATTCTTGCCACAGTCAATGAAAAGGCAAATCTAATTACAGGTCTGTAGGAGGACACAAACTCAAGTCTCCCGGATAAAAGCCTGACATAGAACACACCCATCCAGCAGCCCGACCTCTTAATTTCCGCTGTGCTATATTTAAATAAAGTTTCATTTAAATAAATTCTGCTGTGCTATATTTAAATCAATAAAGTTCAGTCTAATCTAATCTGATCTAATCAAGGCACAGTGCTTCCTGTATTAGCACCAAAAGTTGGCAATGGAAGTAAATAGTGAGGTGTGAAATTCAATGAGGGTGTAATTATTGGTTGTAATGGGCTGGCACAGAAAATGACTTTATTTCATATATATATACTGTATATATCTCCACATTATTTATTCCCCCACTGGTCTTATGTTTCTAACTAGATGTCAGGAGTGTGACCATCTGCTTGGAGGGGCTCACCCGGCCAGCTCCCTATTGATCATGTAAAGCATCAACTTGTTCTTAGACAAGGTGTGGAAGTTATCCTGTTTAGGTGTATAAGGTGTAACATCTTATCAAGAGTGTGTCCTTTAGCTAACAGCTTGCAAGAAAGCAGGAGCTGCAACTGATACGCTAAAACAACCCTTTTCTGAAAACAGCTGCTTCGGATGAGGTAAGGTGTTTGTAATGACCGGTGCTGTATCCTACTGTCATTCCAAAAGATCTCTCAGGACATGTGTGATCACCTCTGTCTCTCTGCTGCAGCCCTCTAAGACCCTGACAAGCTTAACCAGCCCAAGAGAACCCCCAGGGTCCGGCATTTTAAGCCCACAAGAACAGCACTTAGTTTTAAGTCTGCAAATAGAAGTAAAAGTCAAATAAAAGGTTTTTTATTACTTCTATTTTTTTTAAGTCCAAAATTTGATTTGATTAATATGAACCCCAGTGACTGTGAAGGTCATAGCCTATCCAATCAGTTTTCATACTCCAAACCATTTAGTGCCCTCGAAGCATTTTCACTCATTGTGTTTCTCTTACTCTGGTCCTTTAATTTGTAATCTGTCTGTAATAATTCTATTAAGCTTCTATTTGCACACAAATTAGCTAAAATGAGTCTTCTGACAGAGCAGTTTGTAAAAAGCAGAGGTAAAAGCATAATTTCCAGTAGACTTTTGACACTAAATCCCATAATACAAATGACTAGTACATTTCACACTTAAATTTGAGGAACATACAGAAATGACTGTTCACATTACATAGCATACAAAAACATTACCCTTCACGCACTCACTCTAAGTTAATTTAAGTACACTTTAATGACCTACGGACTGCTATATAGAAGAGAAGACCAACTGCATAGAGCTTTGCCTAATGAAGTGCACACTGTGAGAGTGCTGTATATAAAGTTAAGAGGATCCCTGACATTTCACGAAATAAAGTCATTTTTGCCCTATGCAGAGCCAGCAGCTCGTCAACACAAGCCAAAGAAACAAATCCAAGCAAAGCAGAAAGGCCACCGATCCACAATCTTCTCTTTTTCATGCAAGATACATTGTTTTCTAAACCTAATCTCTCCATTCCATAGAATGAAAAAAAAAATCCACAAGACTGTCTGGGTCCTGGTTTTATAATGATGATTCTCCACGTTGTGTGACTAATATGTAAGCTTCTGTAATCTCCCAGTTTAAATGCATTTCCCCTCTGTGTGTGCAACACGTATGAGGAGAGGAGAGAAGTACAAAGAGCAGAGAGGTTAATGTTTACATGATTCTGTGAAGTACGAAGAGGAGGAATGTACACTAAGTGATAACGCAGGCTGCTGCCAAAACAATGACATTAACACCCAGACCTTATCAAGGACACTGTCAGCATCAGTCTCTCTCTCTCTCTCTCTTTCACACTAATACACACACACACTTGCACACAAACATAGAGTACACACAAGAACATGCGCACATCCAGGGAGGGACAGGCTGAGAGACAGGGAGAGAGAGACAGAGAGGAGGAAGAGGAGGAGGAGGGCATTATCTTGATGAAACAGTGCTTGATACAGTAGCCTGAGCCAACCTGAACACAGCTCTGCTTTCTTTTAATGGAGATTACACAGTCAAGGTCCAGCCTGAGCTCATCTTGTTTAACACTGCATACAACTACATCACCGTGAGTGTGTGTATGTGTGTTTGTGACCGTGTGCCTGATCTAATATGCTGCTATCTCCGCACACATCAACCATGATTGCTACACACCTTTTGACCCCAGATCTGGCAGCCAATCAAACTGTCCAACCTTGCTCACCAATGTGAGCGCACATCAATGAACCAGTGTTTGTTGTGCAGCAAGACCTCAGCATTGTGCCCCCATCACAAGGTCTACAAATTACACGGCTAATTCAGGGTTTGAGCTGCAAATATGTTATTGCTGCTATTTGCAGGATTCCATACCAAGTGTGACAAATCTGAAAACGTCTTTCCTCCTCTGTCCACTTCAACTTTCTCAATTGCATTAGCTATGTTCAGTCAGAGGAAGACTGGTTCTGACAGCTTAGTTGTTCCTACTTTGGTTTTTAAAACTTAAATTCACTTGTAGGTAGTGTTCAAAAAGGTCCTGTCTCTTAAATTTAGCATTCTAAAAACCTGCAGACTCCCTGAATTGTGGACCTGAATAATTTGTAGATCTTGATCCCACAATTGCTCTCCGCTGAACCACACCGTTCTTCTTTTTTTCTTTCATTTTCTGGGTGTTTCTTCTGTCTGTGGCATTGTATAGGTTGCGTTCAGATCATACATACCTCCTTGTCTACATATTTTCTTGCCCGGTTTCCTGGCACATTCCTTGGATATTCTTTTGACTGTAAAATGAATAAAAGACTAAAGAATAACATGGAGCCCCTGGACGCGCAATGCACACAGGAGCTGGCATGCACACACACGCACACACATCCTTACACACACACACACACACACACACACACGCACACACACACAAAGCTGACTGACTGAAAAAGAAGGAAGAGGAGGGAAAGGGAGACATAAAGACGGAGGGGAAGAATGAATCACACCATCACACCAGCTCAATCAGCACAGTATTCAGTCTACCAGTCGGCCAGCCAGTCATTCAGCCAGTCAGCCAAATCAATCGGTGATGATCTTGACGACTGTCTTGTTTAATGAAGTGTAGCCATTGTAGCTGAGCACAATGAGCTATAGACATGACAGAGAGGATGGAGTCTTCAGAGGAGGAGGAATAAGGCAAAGAGGAGAAAAAGGAGCAGGGGATAAGAGGAGAAGGAGTTAGAGGATTAACTGGGAGGAGGAGGAGGAGGAGGAGGAGGAGGAGGGAAGGAGACAAAGTATGGAAAATGGAAAGAAGGAGGTTAAGGCAGCTATGGAATGGAATGAAAAGTGATTCAATTGGCCTCAATGGATATGCCACACTCTTCTGTACACACATGCATATTGTTCTCTCTTCCACAAAACCACTTTCACACACTCATGTACTATAAGCAGTGTCATGCACATTGAACATGCACAAGGTCATGCTTTCCCGCTACTGACAGACTGACAGGGACAAACAGAAATGCACTCTCACATAGATAACACACACCCCAACAAC